>JAQQSU010006019.1:0-13638 GCA_028627135.1 Pseudochirops cupreus | reverse complement strand
GTGAATATATTTAAAGTGTATTAAAATATGTATATTTCAAATTATATATATCAACTATTATTATAACTATAATTTTAATTATTATTTCAGCTAAATTGTATTGCCTGTCATCTGTTCTCAAGCTCCTCTCTTCACTCTTTATATTTTTGTTCATATATTTCCCAGTGCTTAAAATGGATGCCTATCCATCTCTGTTCATAGAATTTTATATTTAGTATGTGTATGTTCATATTAAAATGTGTATGTATATAATATATATAATTTATACGTATATTTTATATTTTACTTCTTTGTAATATATTTCTTTACAATATGCCCCCTCTGCTGAAAAGTCTTGCTTGTTCATTAAATTTCCCCCCTGTTGTTTTGAATTTACTTAGCAATGACATAATCAGCATTGGTGGAAGAGAAGGAGGTTTTCTAACACCCTCCTGGTAAATATCACAGTTTATACAAAGCAGTGAGTTAAATTATTACTCACATTTCACAGCTGGAGTATGGGTAAGTGTAAGCTGCTAGAATACAGGACAGAAGAAAATGTTGCTATGGAAATTTTAGAAGATTCCTGGGGAGTGGTGATCCAGAGAAAGGCTGCAAGCAATCCTTCTCTAAGACAGGAAGATGAATGAGATGATTTCTCAAATGAAGAGAGGAAGACATTCTTCCCAGTTTTTGGAATCTGTTAAATTATGCAAACTAGCGTTTCCTCCTATGACTTCAGAGAATTAGGCTTATTTTCCATGTAGAAATGCAAGAGAGTCTTACATGTTTGTTTCACCTTTTATATTTATTTTCACAAGTATGGATTGTAAATTTTTAGATAAAATTATTTCCACTTTATTCTTCTGGATTTCTAAAGGCAAAAGAGGATAGATACATCACCAAATAGACGTAGTTTCAGTCCAAACATTTTGCATGGACTTTTAAAATCCCAATATGATTCTTTGTTTAAAAAGATAGTATTTTTAACACTAGTATTATTTCATTGATGTTACATTGCTACAAATCATAAGATACTGGGATGTCTGCAGAATTAAATTATGATTGAACAAAAGGCCAATAAAAATAGTAGGTATAAGTAGTAAATATTGCTAATGATGAATTATGTGAGATATGACATAAAGTAAATTGTAAAGGACATATATGACTGGAAAAAGAAGGAGGCCAATCATGTAATGAGGGAGAGACAGCGGATGGATTGTCAAAGTGCTGTCTTGGTATCTATGACATGTTCAAAGAACTAGAAGAAGCCCTGATACACTGGAGACATTAAGTATGGAGGATCCAGGTCAATTCAACAAGCATTTATTAATCACTTACTCTTTTGGATTCTAGGGATGTAAAGCAGAAAACTAAGGGGTCCCCAGATAAATAAATATGTAGCACATATAAATAAAAAGGTCTGGAAACAGATGACAGCAGTTTTATAGAAGCATGACATATGAGTAATGGCGCACAGCAAATAGGATAGTTTGACTTGAATGCTCCATCATAAGGGAGGATTTGTAGAAAGATGTGGTCAGGATAATCTCAGATGAGATGGTGTAGGTGACAATTGAATCAGTAGAATTATCCTCATCATTGAAATCAGATGAATCTAAGTATTAAAACTGTGTTATTCATAGGCGTGCACATAAAATGTGTATAATCATACAACAATTATATAATATACATTATGTATTGTACACATATAAAATATGTTTTTATTTTTCTTATCTTCTTATTAAATCCCTAGTTAGTGCTTAAATTCCTGTGGGTTTTGACACCTATAGTCTTTTCAGTGACAGGAGTCCAATTCCTGAACTTAAAAACCTGTGACCTGTCTTCACTCTCAGCTGCCAGTTCCTGATGCAAGTGCCAGTCTGCCTACAAATATTGCCTTTTGGCTGACACCTAACAATTAGCAATTGTAGCTTGCCAGAGCACTGGACTATAGCCTGTCACTGAGCCTCCATTAACCTAACCATTTAAAAGCCTGGACCTCTACCTACTTCCTATTGCCAGGTGCCCCTGCTGCTTTGCTCTGCCAGTCCTTTGAAATAATGATCTGACAACCAGCCTGCCAAAATGAAGTCCTACTGATTGCTCTTTAGATCAACCCTGATTGACTGACCTACTCTTATAATGCTGTGTACAGCTACCTAGTCCTGACCATTGCTAGTCTTGACCCTCTCATATCAATTGGCAGTCCTGATTAACTGCTTCCAGCACATGAGTTATCTTGTGGTGCAGATGGTGCAATGATATAAGAGGCCTGTGAGCCTTAACTGGGAGGAAGTAATTTTCTCAGCTGAGCATACATATTGAACTGTCAGATGACTGGGCCCTAAAATTCCAGTTTGGACTTAATTCCAAGGGTCTAGACCAATCTGACACTGGTAGATGCATTTATGTAAAACACACGCAGGATCAGAAGAAAATAAAACTAAAGATTAATTAATTTAAATTATTTAAAATTAAGATTTCTTTTTCTTTACCACCTACCCCTCTCCCCAAGGGGAAGAAAAGAACAAAACCTTGTAATGTCTTTACATAATCAAGCAAAACAATTTATCATAATGGTCATATAAAATCAAGTCAAACCAACTCAAATGAACAAATCAATAAACATTTACTGCACAATTACTATACGCCAAGGAGTATTAAGTGCTGGGAATACAAAGACCAACAGAAATACAGTCCCTTCTCTCAAGCTTACCTTTTAATGAGGTAAGAGAATACATAAAAGGAAAGTGTAAAGGAGACCCAGTATTGGCACCAGGAGAAGAAGGAAGACATGGATGACTTAGGCAAATTCCTTAAAATATATTCTGTGAGGAGTAAGCCAATTATAGATGGGGTCCAAAGAGGTAGAGTGTGCTTCCAGTGTGAAAAGTCCAGTATTGAATAAACTTCTAGGACAAAGAAGGTAATTTGGTATGTTAGAGAAAGTCCAGAGAATCAGGAATCACGTATGGGGAGGATTTGAAGGCATGGTTGGCCTGTGAGTTTTACCTAAAATGAAAGTTCTAGAAGAAACATTGCAAATAAGAAGAAAGGGCTACAAGGTGGGGTATACATTGGCGATTTTGAAACATGATTTCTTTTTACTCATGGTGTGAGAAATCAGACTCTACAGAATTGAGGAGTTGGCAATGAGAAAGTAGATGAAGCAAATAGTCAACTCTTTCTAGAAGAATGACATTGAAAGGAAGGGGAGTTATGAGGTGACAGATTTTGGTGATGTCAAGGTAATACTGGCATGGGATAGATGAGAATTTTTGTTTGCAAGACATAGGGAAAGAGTAAAAGTGAAAAAAAATGAAAGGAAATACTCAATATTAAAAACTCCTAGGAAACAGAGGACATTTCTTATTTTTTTAAAGGAGAAGCACATCTTTCCATGAGGTGAGAGTAAAGGAGAAAAGGATGGATGAAGGTATAGAGATGTTTTGAGGTAGAGATGAGAAAGTTTCAGATGGATGGCCTTGATTTTCTTGCTTCTTTTTGAGGGGGGGAAGGCAAGGCAATTGGGGTTAAGTGAGTTGCCCAAGGTCACCCAGCTAGTAAATGTTAAGTGTCTGAGGCCAGAACTGAACTCAGGTCCTCCTGACTCCAGGGCTGGTGCTCTATTCACTCTGCCACCTAGTTGCCCTGATCACCGTGATTTTCTTAGACAAGTAAGAGAAAAGGATTTTGTTCAGTGAGAAAGCACTAAAAGAAGGGTACAAGCCAGAAGGGGAGAAGAGGAGTTTTGAAAGAGCAGTGGCAGAAAGTAGAATATGATTTAGAATTAATGGATAAAACAATTACTTTGCAACAGTGAGGGACCATTTGGGATCAGATAAGATAAATATTAGCAGCCTTAAAATATACAGAATACTGGCTTATACCATCAGTGCTCAGCAGCTCAGCAATGAAAGCATAAAAGGTGAATAATTGGAAATAGTTTGAGGTTGACATTGGAAAGGGATGAAAGAACAGTAGGACAAGTAGGCAGGGAACAAAGGCTATATAACAATACGTAGTTGAATTGTTTACCTATAGGGGCAGTACTATAATTTTAAATGTATTTATACCTTCTGTTTTTACATCACCTTCAACTCTGAATATAATCCTTACTGCTCCCCTACCAAGAGATCTATTCCTTGTAACCAACCAACCAACCAAATAAAAATGTGTGATTTTATTGAACTAACGTTTCATTGGGGCCTGAAAGTATAGGCAGGCTTCCACAGCCCTAGTGCTCTCTCTCTCTCTCTCTGTCTCTCTCTCAAAAAGTCTATCTTCTCAACTCTTCTGAAGGGACAAGTTTCAAAGTTTTGATACTTACATGGCATTCCTTTATTTATTTTTTCTTTACACTTAGATTGCTTTAATTACTGCGAATATTGTTTTCCTAGATCTGCTTACTTCTCTTTATATCTGTTCATATTTCTTTGTCTTGTGTGTTTCTTACAGCTCAGCAATATCCTATTACATTGAGTTTACCACCATTCGCTTAGCCATTCACTAAGTTGATGAACACTTATTCTGTTTCCAGGTCCTCTTCAAGAACAAAGGACAAACCACACAACCACAATAAACTAAAAAACAAATGCTGCTATGAAGTTTTTGCTTTATATACCTGATTGTGTGATCTCAGGGTCAAAATATATCAATATTCTTGTTATTTGTATATGCATATGCCTATCTTTCTAAATCCTCTAAAACTAACTCCATCATAATAGTCCTTTAATAAACATTTGTTGACTTAGATCTAATAAACCTTAACTAATTTAACACTTGAGGGAAAGTTTGAGGCATGGGGGTTGAGAGAGGAACCATAAGAGGTAAAAGCAGGGATAAAAAAGGAAATATACCAAAAAAGAGTAAAACATAAAATATATGCCCCATTATGCATATTTAGGCCATCACCTTTCTTTTAGGACATGGATAGATATCTTTTTCATCAGTCCTCTGGACTCATGATTTATCACTGCGAAAAAAAAAATCTACTAGAAAAGTAGAAAGTAGAAAGCTAGAATCTAGGAAAAGGGAAAACCAGGTAAATATGCAAAGTCATGGTTAGAATAAGTTGAATACTAGAAAAAATTCCTTACCCTTACTTTTCCTGGGTAGGATGTAAAGGAACATTCATCTTGGTAACTATGTGAGGCCTGCCAGTTGGTTATGACATTTGCTACTATTATACTAGATACTGGAACAAGAAAGGTAAAATAGATAAAATTTTCTTATTTCCTATAAATAATTGTGCATTTCTGAGGCTCATAGAATTTGAACTGGAAAAAATGTTAAAACCAAAATTGAACTACCTCATTTTACAGATGAGGAAACTGAGGATGAGTGAAGTTAAGTGACTTGCCCAGGGTAGTAACTGTTTAAGACAAGATCTGAATTTAGGTCTTTTTAAATTCAGCTGTAGCAGTCTCAATATATGGTGCCACCTATCTGCTTCCAGAATTTACCAAAGAATGTTTCACCATTTTTAATGTATTCCAACTGTGATTCTTCTTATGATAGGATCAGACAAACTCGGAAAAAATCTTAGGTATATTTTTCTCTTCTGACCTAACTCAGGATATGAACTCAAGTAGTTTTTTTTTCCTTCTTCATGCTAAATTCTGGATCATATCCCTGCTACTTCATGAATTTTAACAAAGGCTATAAATCTAAAGTATCTAAGTACTCAGGAATCCCCTTTATCAGTTGTACATGTGAATTTGTTATAAATGCAAGCTCTGGTACACATTAAGATCAAATGTAATAGAAGTAGGATGCTTTCTTTGTCTGGTGTTGAGTCTTAGACCTGATGACATATTGGCCCTTTAAGATTCTGTAATGAAATGATAGCTATGTTGCACTGGTGGATATACATGACCCATTCGGTGGGCAATCAGCTTTATTATTGCTACATTATCTCTCACTTTGGTTATGAAGCCATACCTACTATAGGGTGATTGGGAAGTTTTTCTAAGGTGCCAAATATGAAATGGAGTTTGGGGAAGTAGGGAGAAATATATTTCTTCATTATTCTTCAATATATTTGTATATATTTCCTTAAATAACTAATTATATCTTTAAAAAATAACATTAATTTTTTTTAAATTCTAAATTCCAAATTCTCCCCTCCCTCCTCCTTGAGAATGCAAGCAATTTGATATAGATGATACATGTGAAGTCATGCAAAACGTATTTCCATATTAACCATGTTAACCATAACCATATTAATATTTCCATATGAACATGTTAGAAAAGAGAACAGAGACAAAAAAAAGGTAAAATAAGTTAAACATAAAGTTAAAAAATAGTTTACTTTGATATACTCTTAGAGTACATTAGTTCTTTCTCTGGAGATAGGTAGCATTTTTATTATAAGTTCTTCAGAATTGTCCTGTATCATTGTAATGCTGGGAATAGCAAAGTCATTCACAGTTGATTGTCCTTACAAAATTGCTGTTACTGTGAATAATGGTCTGATTCTGTTTGCTTCTCTTTGTATAAGTTTATATAAATATTCCCAGGTTTTTCTGAAACCATCCTGTTTGCCATTTCTTAGAGTACAAAAGTATTTCATCACAGTTATATATCCCACAACTTCTTTAGCCATTCCCTAATAGATATGTATCCCTTTGATTTCCAATTGTTTGCCACCACCAAAGAATTGATAAAATATTTTGTATGAATAGGACCTTTTCCCTTTTTTGATCTTTTATAAAATACAAACCCAGTAGTGGCATTGCTTAGTCAAAAGGGTGTGCATGGTTTTATGGCACTTTAAGTATAGTTAAAAACTGTTTTCTGGAATGGTTCAGTTCACAACTGCAACAGCATACATTTTCATTCCACATTTTCATTCCACGTACATTTTTTCCACATTGCCTCCAATTGTCATTTTCTTTTCTCTCATATTAGTCAATCTGGTAGTTGTGAGGTGGTATCTCAGAGTTCTTTTAATTTGTATTTCTCTAATCTGTAGTAATTTAGAAAGGTTTTTACATCACTATAGCTAGCTTTGTTATATTCCTCGTTATATCTGTTATATTCTTCAAAAAATGTCTATTCAAATCATATGGTCATTTATCAGTTGGGCAATGAAGTGTATTCTTATAAATTTTTATAAATAATTATTATATTATTATATATTTTGTATAAGAATATAATAATTATGATATTTTTATATAAAAATTAAACATATAAATCATAATAATAATTCTTATAGAATATATTCTCATAAATTTGACTCAATTCTCTCTGTATTAGAAAAATGGCCTTTATTAGGTAAACTAGCTTTAATTTTTCCCTTCAGTTTCCTGCTTTCTTTCTTGTCTTGGCTGAATTGGTTGTTTGTGCAAAAGCTTTTAAATTTAATATATTCAAAATAATCCACTTCACAATTCATTAATTTTATTTTTTGGTCATAAATTCTTCCCTAATCCAAATATCTAACAGGTAAAATTCCCCAAGCTTCCCTAATTTGCTTATTATATCACCCTTTATGTTTAAATCATATACCCATTTTGTCTTTATCTTGGTATATGGTGTGACATAGTCTCTAACTAGTTTCTGTCAAACTACTTTCAGGGTTTTCTCAGTAATTTTCTGAAAACTAGTGAGTTCTTATCCAAAAATCTTGGATTTTTGGTTTTCTGAAACTTCAGATTATGATGATAATTTACTGCTGTGTATTGCATACCTATTCTATTCCATTGATCCACCACTCTTTGCCATTGTCAGTACCAGATTGTTTTGATGATTACTGCTTTGTAATACAGTTTGAGAGCTGGTACTGCTAATTCACCTTCCTTTACATTTTTTTCATTGATTCCCTTGATATAGTTGACATTTTGTTCTTTCAGATGAATTTTGTTCTGATTTTTTTCTAGGTCTCTTTTTTTTTGGGAGCTTGATTGATACGATACTAAACAAGTAAATACATTTAAGTAGAATTGTCTTTATTATATTGACTTGGCCTAAATACAAGCAATTAATATTTTCCAGTTGTTTAGATCCCTTTTATTTGGTTGAGATCTTTGCAATTGTGTTCATAAAGTTATTGGATTTGTCTAGGCAGGTAGACTCCCAAGTATTTTATGTGGTCTGCAGTTACTGTAAATGTAGTTTATCTTCTTATCTCATCCTGCTGGATTTTGTTTGTAATATATAGAAATTCTGATGATTTATTTGAATTTGTTTATGTCCTACAACTTTGCTAAAGAAGTTAACAATTTCAGGTATTTTAAATTGATTCTCAAGAATTCTCTCTAAGTAAACCATCATATCATCTACATAGATTGATAATTGCTATTTCCTAATTGTTTATTCTAACTCCTTCAATTTATTTTTCTTCTCTTTTTGTTATAGCTAGCATTTCTAGTACAACATTGAATTATAGCAATGATAATGGGCATCCTAGGCAGGTAGGTGACACAGTGGACAGAGTATAAGGCCTGGACTCAGGCTCTTCCTGTGTTCAAATTTTGTCTCAGATTCTTAGTAGTTGTGTGGTCTTGGGCAAGTCACTTGACCTTGTTTGCTTCAGTTCTTCATCTGTAAAATGATCTGAAGAAGAAAATCACAAACCACTCTAGTATCTTTGCCAAAAAACAAACTAAATAACAAATAGGGTCACAAAGAATTGAATAGGACTGAAAATGACTAAACAACATAAATGCTCATTCTTGCTTTATTCCTGATTTCATTGTGAAGTTATTCTAGCTTGTCCCATTACAGATAATGCTTGCTGATGTTGTATGCCAAATTCATTGTTCTTATTTTTTTCTGTTTTGTTGCTATATCTGTTTAGAGAAATACATTTTCTCCTCAGTACAGCTTTGGCTACATCCCACAACTTTTGGAATGTTGTTTCACTGTTGTTTTTCTCTTTAATGATCTTATAGTTTCTATGTTGTGTTCATTAACCTACTTGTTCTTTAGGATTGAATTGGTTTCCAATTAATTTTAATTTATGCCTCTATGACCATTTATTGAATATAATTTTTTTCATTATACTGTGGTCTAAAAGATGCACTTTATATTTCTCTGATTCTGCCTTTGGGAGTGTTTTCTTAAAAAAAATATTTTATTTAACTAATACATGGTTAGTTAGCTAATACATGACATACAGGTGTCATGTACAGTTGAGAAAATGTTATACTTCTTTCTATTCCCATTAAATTTTCTCCAAAGTTCTACACATATCTAGCTTTTCTAAGATTCGTTTGATCTCTTTAACTTTCTTTCTTACTTTTTTTTTATTGTTAGATTTTTCTAGCTCTGTGCAGGAAAGTTCAGACGTTCCACTAGTTTAATTTTATTGTTTATTTTATCCCATAATTCATCAAACTTTTCCTTTAAGAATTTGCATGCTACACCATATTTGGTGCATTATATAATTAATGTTGCTATTACTTTTTTAGGAAGATATAGTTTCTTTGATTATCCCTTTTAATTAGATTCTTCTTTTGGTTTTTGCTTTTTATGAGATCATAATTGCTATTCCTGCCTTTTTAAAAATTTCAGCTGAAGTATAATAGATTCTGCTCCAGCACCTTATTTTGACTCTATGTATGTTTCTCTGTTTCAAGTGTGTTTCTTATAAACAAGATATTGCTAGATTATGGTTTTTAATCCATTTTGCTGTCCATTTCCATGTTATGGGTGAGTATATACAATTCATATCCACAGTTATCAGTACTAACTGTGCATTTAAATCCATCCACTTTTCTTATGTTTACCCTTCTCTGTCTTTTTATTCCATTCCTCCTCAAAAAGCTGTTTTGTTTCTGACCACTTCCTCCCTTATTATGCCTTCCTTTTTCAGTCACATTCCACCTTTCTATTATCCCCTTCCTCTATGACTTCCCTTTTCAGTAAAATAGATTTCTATAACCAATTGAGTGTGTGTTTGTACATATATATATATATATATATATATATATATATATATATATATATATATACAGACATGTACACAAGTATATTTATATATACATATTCATACATACACACATATGTGTGTGTACACACACACACACATGTATGTTCTTTCCTCCTTGAATCAATTCAGATGAACAAGAAGCCCCTGTCACTACACCATTTCCTCCTCCACTATACAAGTTCTTCCCTGGGCACTCTTTTATGTGAGATAATTTCCCCCATACCTCTTCTTGCTTCCCCCTCCTTCCAGTGCATTCCTTTTTTACCCATCCATATTTCTGTGATTATCTCAACATAATTGATGCATACCTGTGCTCTCTGTCTATGCAGTGTCCTTCTAACTACCCTAATAATGACAACATTCTTAGGAGTTACATGTATCATTTTCCCGTAAAATAACGTAAACAGTTTAAACTTATTGGGTCACTTATAAGTTCTTTTTTTATGTTTACCTTTTTATGCTTCTCTTGAATTTGGGATTTGAAAGTCAAATTTTTTATTTAGCTCTTTTTTTTTCATAAAAATGCCTGAAAGTCCTCTATTTCATTAAATATCCATTTTGACTGAAGGTTTGTACTTAGTTTTCGTAGGTACATTATAGTTGGTTCTAATCCTGGCTCCTTTACTCTCTGGAATATTATATTCCAAATCCTCTACTCCTTTTATGTGGAAGCTGACTGTGACTACATGGCATTTGAATATTTTCTTCCTAACTACACACTGAACTATCCTGCTAATTTATTACTTTTAAGGGAAACTTCATGACATCCTTCCACTATCCTCTGTTTGTATATGACTTATACCTTGGAACTATAATATTAACTGACTTTGCTTGCATCCTTGACATTTTTGTGTAGGGCTTTTAATCCATGATTACCTAGGTTGTCATTGCCCTCTGCCAAGCACAATAAAATATGCAAGCTTAGAGTTATCCCGTGATGCCTACAGTCCTGTTTTCATTTTTTAATGTGTTGTTAGAAGGATGCTCCTGATCTATGAGTTCACTATTCTTTAGTGGAACTATATTTAATGCTAGAATGTCATGTTGTAATAATACCATTTTCACTATTCATACATTTGTTCTTTCTGTCTTGTTCATTTCTCCTCAAACAGCTACATTAGTACTGCACTATTTCCTCAGTCACATAATTCTTGAAATAATTTGAGAAATTATTTATCAAAAATTACAAATTTTACACATAAAGTAAATAAGACATGGAGAGATTAAATGACTTGCAAAAATATCACTACTAGTTAGTGGCTGCGGTGAGAATTACAACCCAATCCTTCTCTTAATTAATTCAGTGATTATCACTAAAGCTACTTCTATTTATCTGCATAATAATCTTCCAGTTTCCTGTCCCTGAGATATTCTCTAGGACATAACATTTAGGCTATCTTTCTATATATCTTTGACCTCAAAGCTTAATTAGAATTGACCTAATAATGTGATCTATTTACAACCTCTGCTCCACATTGACATTTTTCCTGTCTCTGATGACTCTGTTCCCCTCAGCTCCATGTATCTCATCCATCTCCTGAATTTTAATTGAGATTCAATAGACAAGCAGAGTCTCTGCCTAATTCTTTGTTCCATAGAGTGCCTTGAACATTACAGGCCATGATTACATGTTATATAATCATTCTGAAATGTTAATAATTCATTTGGAGGATTAAATATGCAAAATGACCTTATTAAAAAGTGACTGTCTGATGACAAGCTGTACAGAACAAATTGGTAGGTCTTTCATAGTCAATCTGTCCATGCTGGAATGTCAAGATTTCAGTAAATGTATTGAGAGGCTTTCTAAATGCTCCTTAAACTAGACTGTTTAATTAAAAATGCTACATTTAGGAAGTTTTGAGGGTCAAACAACCATTTTCTGAGCCCTAAATTGCCACCTCATTACACTGATGGATCACAATTTAGAATGTCAGGGTTTTCTTTTTTTCAGAATTTAATGTGATGTGTCATAATGGATTTAACAAGACATAAGCATTGTACAATGATGGATCATCTCAGAAGTCTGAAGAATGCCAGTTATATTTTAAAAATCAGATGATCTATGACTTTAAGTATTCTAGTTTTGTGAAATTTGAAAAAAAATAAAGTCAGAAGAAGCCATGAAGAAAAGCCAAGTTTCCCTTCACCTAGGCAAGATGCTACTATGTGGATGTGCTTTTTAAAACTTTCATTCAAGTTCATTGAAAATGCCTCAAGGTGGGGCGTTGGAGCCCAGATGGCAGTGTAGAAGCAACAAGGTTCTGCAGCTTTCACAGAGCCATCTCAAATGCCCATAAAATATGACAATAAACAAATTTTAAGGCTGCAAAATTCACAAAAAATACAGAAAAACACATCTCCCACTAAAGGTAGCTTGGCAGGAAGGGCTCATCACAGCATACTGGGAGCCAAAATCAGCTCAGCCTGAAACCTCAGTGTGGCCCCAGGGTGGCCAGGATGAGCTGCACCTGGAGCCTTCAGGAGAATGGATCAGCAGCAGCTGTGGCAGTTTCCAGAGCTATCAAGCCATAAGAAACAAGGACAAAGGAAAAGGTCAGTGGAACTCAGCTAAATTTGGGCAAGAAAAGCTGTCAAGCCAAACTGCCTCCAGGGCAAGGAAGTAGCAGAAGCAGTGGCCCTGCAGCCTCCTCCACATGACTGCTTCAGAGCTCCTGGCCTGCAGACTGCAGGGGGGCCAAGCAATCATTCAGAGTCCAAGCGCCCTTACATTGACCAGCCTGGATCCAGATCATGGTCTTAGGTGGTGGTCCTGGGGTATGTTTTCCATGAGCCAAAGCTGGTGGGGGCTGCAGTGGCCTCCTAATAGCTCAGGCATCTGGGAAAACCGCAGCAATTTGGGACAGAGCTTTCCCCTCTGGAAGCAGAGTTCCACAGAGCTAAAAAATCAAGTAATTCACTGGCAACATGAGCAGGCAAAGGAAGCAAAGTAAGACCAGCAAACAAACTTTAGATTCCTTCTTTGGGGACAAAAAAGGATCAAAGCATGGAATAGGAGGAAGACAACACAGTCAGAACTCCCACACCAAAAACAATGTGAAATATCTCCTTCAAAAAACCACTGACCTTGAAAATAGATCCAGGAGAGACAATTTAAAAATAATTGGACTACCTGAAAGCCATGATCAAAAAAATAACTTAGAAAGAATCCTTCAAGAAATTCTCAAGGAAAATTGCCCTGATATTTTAGAACCAGAAGGCAAAATAGAACTTGAAAGAATGCACTGATCACCTCTTGAAAATGATCCCCAAAAGAAAACTCCTAAGAATATTATAGCCAGGTTCTGGAGTCCACAGATCAAGGAGACAATATTACAAGCTGCCAAGAAGAAACAATTTGAACACTGTGGAAATACAATTAGGGGAACACAGGATCTACCAGCTTCTACATTAAGGGATCAAAGGGCCTAGAATATGATATTCCAGAAATCAAGGGAGCTAGGATTAAAACCAACAATTACCTACCCAGCAAAATTGAGTATAATGTTCCAGGTGAAAATATGGTCATTCATTGAGGTGGAGGACTTTCAAACATTCTTGCTGAAAAAAAACAGAACTGAAAAGAATATTTGACACTCAAATCCAAGAAGCATGAGAAGGTAAACATGGAAAAGAAATCATAAGGAAGTTATCAAAGTTGAACTTTTTACATGTCAACATGGAAAAGTGATAATTTTAACTTATGAAACTGATATATA
>JAQQSU010006018.1:0-13638 GCA_028627135.1 Pseudochirops cupreus | reverse complement strand
TTATATAGACATATATATGTATGTATGCATATATATATATTAATATTCCCTTCAACTATCCTCATACTGAGAAAAGTTTCATAAGTTACAATTATCATTTTTCCATGTAGGCATGTAAATAGTTCAACTTTGATAAGTTCCTTATGATTTCTTTCCCCTGTTTACCTTCTCATGCTTCTCTTGCTTCTTGTATTTGAATGTCAAATTTTCTGTTCAACTTTGGTTTTTCCATCAAGAATACTTGAAAGTCCTCTGTTTCATTGAATGACCATATTTCCCCCTGAAACATTATACTCAGTTTTGCTGGGTAGGTGATTCTTGGTTTTAATCCTAGCTCTTCTGACCTCCAGAACATCATATTCCAAGCCCTATGATCCCCTAATATAGAAGCTGCTAGATCTTGTATTATTCTGATTGCGTTTCTACAATATTCAAATTGTTTCTTCCTGGCTGCTTTTAATATTTTCTCCTTGATCTGGGAACTCTGGAACCTGGCTATAATATTCCTAGGAGTTTTCTTTTTGGGATCTTTTTCAAGAGGTGATCAGTGAATTCTTTCAAGTTCTATTTTGCCCTCTGGTTCTAAAATATTGGGACAATTTTCCTTGAGAATTTCTTGAAGGATGATTTCTAGATTCTTTTTCTTTTGATCATGGCTTTCAGGTAGTCCAATAATTTTTAAATTATCTCTCTTGGATCTATTTTCCAGGTCAGTGGTTATTCCAATGAGATATTTCACATTGCTTTCTATTTTTTCATTTGTTTGGTTCTATTTAATAGTATCTTGATTTCTTACAAAGTCATTAGCTTCCATTTGCTCCAATCTAATTCTGAAGGAATTATTCTCCTCAGTGAGCTTTTGAGCTTCTTTTTCCATATTGCAAATACAACTTTTTAAGACATTCTTCTCCTCATTGGCTTTTTGGGCCTCTTTTGCCATTTGAATTAATCTATTTTTTAAGGTTTTATTTTCTTCAGTCAGGTTGACTTGCTTTTCATGATTTTCTTGCATCATTCTCATTTCTCTTCCCATTTCCTCTTACTTGATTTTCAAAGTCCTTCTTGAGCTCCTCCATGGCCTGTAACCAGTTCATATTTTTCTTGGAAGCTTTTGGTGCAGGAGTTCTGACTGTGTTGTCTTCCTCTCATTCCCTGCCTTGATCCTTTTTGTCCCCCAAACAGGAATCTAACGTTTGATTGCTGTGTTTGTCTTGCTTCTTTTGCTTGCTCATGTTGCCACTCAATTGCTTGATTTTTGAGCTCTTTGCCACAGTAGAACTCTGCTTCCAGAGAGATGAGCTTTGTCCCAAAATGCTGGGGGTTTTGCACCTGCCAGAGCTATTAGTTGGTTGTACTTTCTGCAACCAGCTCTGGCTCACTGGTCACACATCTCAGGACCATCACCCAAGACCGTGATCTGGATCCAAGCAAGTTAAAGCAAGAGTGGTTAATCTCTGAATGGTCACTTGGTCCCCCTACTATCTGCAGGCCAGGAGCCCTGAAGCAGCCATCTGGAGGTGGCTGCATGGCTGCAGGCAGCAGCACTTCTGCCGCTTCTTGCTCTGGGGGCAGAGGCCGGACTGTACTCCGTTCCCCTTGATTCTAACAGAGTTCCACGGACCTTTTACTTTGTATTTGACACTTATGGGTTGATAATTCTTGAAACCACCACAGCTGCTGGTGATTCACTCTCCCAAAGTCCACTCCAGGTGTGGCTGGTAGCCACCCTGGGGCTAAAACCGTGAGCTCACACTGGGCTGGGCTTGGCTCCCAGCACACTGTGATGTACCCTTCTTGTCCTCCTGCAGGGCTGCCTGCAGTGGGAGATTTGTTTCTCTCTGTCACTTTGTGGGTTCTGTAGCTCTAAAATTTCTTTAGAGTCATGGTTATAGGGTGAGCTCACAGAGTTTTCCTGTATCTATGCCACCATCTTGGCTCCACCCCCCCACCCCCCCGAAGCTTCTATATTAAAGTATTGAAGGGCTTGGAATATCAAATTCTACAGGGCAAAAGAGTTAGTATTACAACCAAGAATCACCTATCCAGAAAAACTGAGCATAATTCTTGAGGGGGGAAATGGATATTAAGGAAATAGAGAATTTTCAAGCATTTCTGATGAAAAGTCCAGAACTGAATAGAAAATTTGACTTTCAAGTACAAGAGTCAAGAGAAACGTAAAAAGATAAAGAGGAAAAAGAAATCATAAGAGATTCAATAAGGTTAAACTGTTTAGATTCTTCTAGGGGAAGATGATACTTGCGGCTTCTTAGGGCAGTTAGAAAGAGTATACATAAACAGAGGGCCCAGGTGTGAATTGAGTATGAAGCAGTAATGGCTAAAAAAACTAAATTAAGGAGTGAGAAGAGGGATGCATTGGGAGAAGGGGAAAGAATAGGGAGAATGGGGTAAATTATTTCACATAAAAAAGGTACAGAAGAGCTTTTATATGAGGGAAAAGGCAGAAGTGGAGGGGGAGGAGTGCTTGAACCTTACTCTCACTGGAATTAGCTCAAAAAGGGAGTAACGTATACACTCAGTTGAGTATAAAAATCTATATTGTCCTACAAGAAAGTAGGACAGGAAGGGGATAAGGGAAGGGTGAACTGGGAGAGGTGGTGGTAAGAAGCAAAACACTTTTGAGGAGGGACAGGGTGAAAGAAGAGAGAGAGAGATAGAAGGATAAACAGGGAGGAAATGGGATGGAAAGAAAGACGCAGTAATCATAACTACAAAAAATTTTTTGCATCGAGTTTCCCTGATAAAGTCCTCCTTTCTCAAATATAAAAGTAAATGGAGTCAAATTTATGAGAATACAAGTCCCCCAACTGATTAATGGTCAAATGACTACATTAAGTCAACCTGCCATTTGACTAATTTCCATATTTAATTTTAGTACCTTGAGCTCTAGGGTAATACAGGGGCTTGTTAATAAATAAAGTCTCAACATATCCCCCAATTAATCAACTAAGCTCAAAGACTTCTGCTCCAGTTCAGCAAACATTATTAACTTAACAAACTGGAAAAGACTTCCTTTCCCAATAGTAGTTAATCTTTTATTTCATGATAATAACAACATTTCTGTCTACTTTAGGGTTTGCAATGTACAATATTTTATTATATATATATATATATATATATATGCATATATATATATACATATATGTATGTAATCTTATTTGATTCCCATATCAACCCTGTTTATATACCCATTTTATAAATGATGAAACTAAGACTGAAAGAGGGAAGTGACTTGCCCAGAATCATACATCTAGTAAGTATCTGAGGCAGGATTTGTACTCAGATCTTGGCTCCTGAACTGGTCAGTGTTCTCTCCACTATACTGTCTCACTACCTCTATATTATATCCTTTAATCCCCTAGGATGAAATAAATTTGAAAGTTACCAACTACAATTTATTAACAATGAAATCTATAATAAAACAACAACAGGTGATTGTGTACAAGATTTTAGCTGTGTCAGAGTAACTACAGATGAATTTTCTTCCTTTCTTAAGACAGTCTCATGCCATCTGGAATGACCAGTTGGTGGAGCAGTCAGAACACACAAGATATTTATCAATTAAGTTCACTGTCTTATGTGTGCACAATTAGTGGTGCCACAAAACAAATACAAGAGAAACATCACAGATCACAGATCACCACAACAGATACAATGAAAATCTTTGAAATATTGTGAGAATGATCCAAATGTGACACAGAGACAGGATGTAAACACATGCTGTTGGAAAAATGGTTCTACACAGGATTGCCACAAACTTGCTTTAACTACCTCCCCGCCAATATCTGCAAAGTGCAATAAAGTACAATAAAACAAGGTATAACTGTATATGTGTGTACATATGTGTGTGCATGCGTATAAAACACTTGCTTCAAAAACTGCAGGGGCTATTAAAATGTTACTATCTCTTCTTTTGTTTTTTTTTTTTACTATACAGTACTAGTTTTTTTCCCCCAAAATTTTGTTTTAGCCTCAAACACCAGAACACAGAGAATAAAAAAAAGAAACCAAAACATATAAACTTAAATATTGGAACTTAACTACAAAGTTAGAAAGAAATAAAAGCATGTCATGTGCATAGCAGAACATGAGAGGAATCAAAATATGCAACAAGAAAATTTCATTTCAAGAAAGCGTGCATGACAAATAATATTCATTGTATTGAGAATTGTCCATCTTTGCTTTGCTTCCTTGTGAGTTTTCTTTTGTTCTCTGCTGTGCACTTTTTCACTTTGTTCATTTTTCCCCTCCCCCCAACCCCCCAAGACCACAATAAAGTTTAGATATGTTTCTCTATAGCTATAAATATATATATATGTATATATGTATATATATATATACACACACACACGTACATATATACATACATATATATAGACATGTACATTCCCGAACCTATTCTACTCCTGATCTTTGTTTTTTATGTATATGTATATCTCCTGTTTCCTATCCCTTCTGCCTCCTCTGCTTTATTTTTACCCCCTACCTTGCTCTCCTATGACTTGCCTACCCCCCTCCAAGGATCTGTCCTCTATCCTCCTGTGCTCATAAATCTAAACACCCTTCTATGCGCCTATTTACCTATTCTCTCACCCTCCCCTCTCTTGTCCTCTCCCCACTCCCTATACCTCTACCATTTTTTTTTTCTAACTTGTTACTGTCTCT
Source organism: Pseudochirops cupreus (assembly GCA_028627135.1). Lineage (NCBI taxonomy): Eukaryota > Metazoa > Chordata > Mammalia > Diprotodontia > Pseudocheiridae > Pseudochirops > Pseudochirops cupreus. Next base: position 8,955 of record JAQQSU010006018.1, on the reverse strand, counting down.
TTAAGGAGGAGAGGAACTTTATAAGTTATATATAGCTAGGTACTGGACCTGGGTCTCATTAGTTTAAGGAACTTTGAGGTGAGGGAACTCCTTTCTTTACGCAAGCTGTGAATTTCTCTGCATTTAGGAGCTCGAGTTTCCTGGAGCCCTGAGGGATTGTCAGATTGCTGTCAGACAATGTGAGGCAGAAGTAGGACTGAAATCTGAGTTTCCCTGTCTTCTAGGGAAGCTGTTTCTGCGCTACACCGTGTGTGTGACAGACAGACAGAGACAGAGAGAGAGAGACAGAGAGAAAGGAGAGGGAGGGACAGGGGGAGAGAGGGGGAGAGAAGGGGAGAGAGAGAAAGAGGGAGGGAGAGAGGGAGGGAGAGTGAGAGAGAGAGGGAGGAGAGAGTGGGGAGAGGGAGAGAGAAAGAGAGAGAGACAGAGAGAGAGAGAGAGAGAATATGAGAGACAGGAATCAGAAAGGGAGGGAGACAGAAAGGGGGGAAGAGAGACACGGAAACAGAGACAGAGAGAGAAAGAGGCAACAGGCAGAAAGGTGGGGGAGGGAGAGAGAGAGGGAGAGAGAGAACACAAGAGAAGAATGAGAGACAGGAGTCAGAAAGGGAGAGAGACAGAAAAGGGGGAAGAGAGACATGGAGACAGAGACAGAGAGAGAAAGAGACAGAGATGTACTTATCAAATGTTCAAGAGACTTTTTTCTTTTTTTCCTAATTTCCTCAAAAAGTTTTGTAACCCTCCCCCCAAAATATATACATACTAAAATAACAGTAGCTCATGTCGAACTTATCCTATTTACTCTTATTTGAATGCACTACCCAGCCTTAGATAACCTCTACCTTCCAATGTCATGGTCTATATGTTATCCTCAGATTAATTGTGGGAATCAGGCCAACATAGATATTCTTTATTCCAAACAGCGAAGTACCTGTGGCTGAGGTCACTGAGGGTCAGACACCAGTTCTGAGTGCAGAAAAGACGGTCCATGAACTAGGCTCATATTCTAGTTTGTGACCCTTATGCTTTGCATGTAGACCAGCTTAGCAGAAAGCTAACAAAATTCTCATTATAAAGACAACCCGGAAAGGCACAAGGATTTGGACTGTTGTTTCTCCATTTGCTCGCTTTTGCTGGATATCCGAGGAAGAGCTACAAGTAACCTTAGAAGTCGTTTGGTCCAAACCTGCTTATTTATAGACAATACCACTAAGGCTGAGAGATAAACAATCATGGTCTGGGATTCTAAACCAGGTCCTTTCATTCAAAACCCAGTGCTTTGTCCATAAACCAGGCTGTCTTTTCAGACCTGGAAATGCCCTTGAGGAATGAAGGTAAATACATGATGAAAGATCCACTGAGTTGCAGGAACAGTGAACTCCGAAGAGTATTAAGTGGGGCGTGGAGGAAAAGACCTGAGTTTACATCGACTCCAGAAATCCCCAGGCTAGCAGGCTGTCTTAAGAAGCAGAGTCAGCTTGGAAAACCCTATGGGATGAAGCTAGTGGTCACTTTCTCTTTCTAGCTATTTGGGGCAAGGTAGGAGAAGGAGGTATGTGGGTACCTTTGCTAAATCCTCATTCCATGGGACAGGAGAAAGGAAATAACCATGATTTAAATTCCTGTTATATGCCAGGCTCTGTGCTGAGCAATGCACAAATATTCCCTCATTGTTTCCTCACACCTGCCTGGGGAGGTGGTTCTATTATTATCTTCATTTGCAGTTGAGAAAACTGAGGCAAAGAGAAGTTAAGTGACTTCCTAGTATGAGGCCAAGTTTGAACTCAGGTCTTTCTGATTTCAGGTCCAGTGCTTTATCTACTATAGCACTTAGCAGGTGGTATTGGCCGTCAGGAAGTCTGGCCATATCTGTAGTAACTCTTGGGGCTGGAAGTGGTGAACCAGGACAAGTCGGCGGAAGGCACAAAGGTCGTACTTCTTCCTAAACATCAGGAAGGTGTTGGGGGGAGCAGGTGTAGGCTTTAACCCAAGCTGTTTCAGGCAGAGCCCCACAAACACATCCTCCAAGTAGATGGCCTTGAGTCTCTGAGCTACGGTCAGGATCCCAAGAGCCAGGGTGCTGGACATCACATAGCCAGGGCCTCCACAATAGTCTGGATAATTTTTCTGGGAATACAGCTCTGGGGGCATGTACCACCTATGATTTGATCTTCGCCAGGGGATTGGATTTCTGTAGATGTGGCCTGTGATAAAGTTGGGCCGCAGGGGTCTATTGGGCTGCAACACATGCCGTACCAGGAAGCTGGGGTTTAGGAAGACATCGGTATCCACCTTGAGGACATAGTGGGCAGTGGGACAGTACTGGGCCATCCATTCCAGCCCTGTGAGGACCTTGAGAGTCAAGTTGTGGTATGTATCCAGGAAACCCACCTGGAGGAGATCCCCATGCTCCCTGTCCTCCTCCTCCAGGAGGGTCTGAAGTTCCTGGGCAAAGAGGGGTTGGGGCAGTCCAAGAACAAAGAGACGGCAGATGACCACACCAGGAACCAAGGTCTCATTGCCCCATGTTTGCCGGATGGCCTGGCGCACCTCCACATCCTGGGGTCGGGTCATCACCAGCATGAGTAGGAAGGGGGCACCTCTGGGACCCTCACACTTGTCAGGATGGTTGATCAGGAAGGGGTAAGGATAAGGGTACCTCAGGTCCAAGGGATGTGGTGTCTGAACCAACCACTCAAACTTCTCTGAAGAGAGGCTGAGAGGGTCTTCAGTGGGGGTTTTCTGGGATGAGGGCCATGGAGCCATTGAAGGTATGCAGGAATCCTGTTGTTGATCTACCAGCAGCACCACAATGAAAGCTGAACCCAGTAAAACCTTCAGTATCAGCTGCCTCTTCATCAGCCTTGTGATACAAAAGTTCTGGTCAAGAAGGAAGAGGTTAGTATTGCGTAAGGAGTTTCAAAAGTTCTCCACCCCCAAGCCCCCTGCTTATTCCCCACTTTCTGTGATAAGATGTTCCTTGGTTTATGGTGCCAGAATTTGCTGATCTAGGAATAACGGGAGGGATAAGGACAGGGAAGCTGAGAAGAATGAGGAATCAGAGGGAGAGAGAGGGAGAGGTTTGGGGCGGGGTAGGGGGGTGAAACTGCACTTGTGCAGGGGGAAGAGGAGTCCTGGCCTCTGGTCCCAGGCTATCTATAGATAGATAGATGTGGTCTCAGGCAAGTCCTTCCCAGTCTGATCCAGAAGATTTCTTAGGTCTGGTCTCCTCTGACAATCTCTGGTATTGTGAGAAAGAGAGACTGAGGGATAAAGGGGCCCCAGAGTGCCTATATCAGGAGCAGTTCATGGACTATCACCCCTAATTATGCTAGGAACTGTTGGGCAAGGAAGGACTAGGGTTCTATCTGTCATCTTATGGAACCTGTGTCATTAAGAATTAGAATGATTGGTAGAATTTGTCCTCATTTACTAAGAATCTTTCTTTGCTTTTTCCATGTTTGAAGTCCTCTTCTAATCTTAGAGCCCCAGAGATATAGCTTAACCAACTGGAGAAGATGTCTGGACCGAGAGTTTTTGCCCTTAAAGATCTGGTATCTGTCCTAGAAGCAGTTGTTGTCCCCTCTCCCCTGCCCTAGCCACCCAGAACAGGAGACAAACTTCTAGGTAATTTTCCCTGAGAGGCCCAGGGGCTAGATTAGAGAAGGTCCCTGTGATACATGCCTGGCTCCCCAGTTTCAGCCCTGATCCCAGGGTCTGTTTTCCCTCAAGGCAATGACCGGCAGCCTCAATGACTTACACGTAGTAGGAGCTTGATAAGTGCTGAATTTAATTCTGTGCCTGAGAAACTCAGGGACCCTAAGCTGGTCTCCTAGGTCCCACTCTTAAATTCCCTTTCTTCTTTCCTTTCCCCTCTATCCCAGCAGAGTACTCACCCTTTTCTTTGACAGGATGCCTGTGATGTTTCAATAGCATAACAGGACCACAACTCACAACGGACTGACAGCCAGACTTTTGGCTAGGGAGGCACCTGCTATGCGAAGAATGTGGAGGTGGGAGGAGCAGGGCACCTGCTTTACTCTGAGCTCATCTCAAAGTATGGGAAAGGGCGGATCACCCAAGTAACAGGGCAGGACAGCTAGGCCAAGCCTTCCTGGAACCCATGGGCTCAATCATAGATCTATAGTTGAAAACAACCTCAGAAGCCACATGGTCCAATTCTTCATTTCACAACTGGAAAAACTGAGACACTTGAAATTTAAGCGATTCATCTATTGATTGAAGGTCATGGATCCTTTACTCTTTAAAGCAAGTGACACCTACACAGTAATTAGTCTTAAAGTACACTTACAAAATGTATCCATAACAGATTTATGAAATGCCCTTTAAAAAATCTGTAAAATATTAACAAAACACGGAACCTGTCGTTCCAAGGAAAACATAAAAAAAGATTAACATTTGCACATCAAAAAAGGAGAATCTTTTTTTCTTAAAATTTTTATTTGTTTGTTTGTTTTTAGTTTTCAACATTCACTTCTATAAGATTCTGAGTTTTAAGTTTTCTTCCCCTCCCTCCATTCCCCCCTCCTCAAGATGACTAAGTTTGCAATCTGATATAAGTTTTACAATCATACTAAACATTTCCACATTAGTCATGCTGTAAAGAAGAACTAGAACCAAAGGAAAAACCATGAGAAAGAAAAAAAAAAGAAAGAATAATACGCTTTTTTGTTCAGACCCCGTAGTTCTTTCTCCAGATATAGATAGCATTTTCCAGTATGAGTCTTTTGGAATTGTCTCAGATCCTTGTATTGCTGAGAAGAGCTAAGTCTATCAAAGTTGGTCATCTCACAATGTCGCTGTTACCATGTTCTGCTCTGGTTCTGCTCACTTCACTCAGAATCAGTTCATGTTTTTCTGAAGTCTGCCTGCTTATCAGTTCTTTTTTTTTTAGTTAATTAATTTATTTTTTATTTTCAACATTCACTTCCATAAGTTTTACACTTTCTCCCCTCCCTCCTCAAGATGCATGCAATCTAATATAGGTCCTACATATACATTTCTATTAAACGTATTTTCACATTAGCCATGTTGTACAGAAGAATTAGAATGAATGGGAGGAATGAGGAGAAAGAAAAACAGAAAACAAACCAAACCAAAAAAAAAAAAAGAAAATAGTTTCCTTTGATCTGCATTCAGACTCCATAGTTCTTTCTCTGGATGTAGATGGCATTTTCCATCATGAGTCTTTTGGACTCAATGTCCTCCTGGTTCTTCTCACTTCACTCAGTATCTGTTCGTATAAGTCTTTCCAGGTTTTTCTGAAGTTTCTGCTCATCATTTCTTATAGCACAAGAGTATTCCATCACATTCCTATATCACAAGTTGTTCAGCCATTCCCCACTTGATGGGCATTCCCTCAATTTCCAATTCTTAGCCACCACTAAAAGAGCTGCTGTAAATATTTTTGTGCATGTGGGTTCTTTTCCCATTTGTATGATGTGTTTGGGATACAGACCTAATAGTGGTATTGTTGGATCAAAGGATATGCACAGATTTATAACCCTTTGGTCATAGTTCCAAATTGCTCTCCAAAATGGCTGGATTAGTTCACAACTGCACCAACAATGCATTAGTGTTCCAATGGGAGAGAGAATCTTGATAGACATTCTCAGAGCACATAACAAACAGGTTAAAAAGTAAACAAAAACCAGATATCACTTACTTCAGTGAGCACTGTATTTACCAAATATAATTGAAAGTGGCCCACTTCCAAATGGAGTCTATGAAATGACAAAGATCCAAGGAAGAATGTTTAAAAATGCACTGAAGAAAACAGAAAGAAGTACAGAAGGAAACACAGAAAAGCAGAATATCTTTGAAAGTAACAGTAAATTTATGATATTCTTTGTAATTTTTTTGCATGAAATACTAAGAATCTTAATTATCTAAAACTTGCTTTTCTTTTTAAGTACATAATAAATTCAACACGTAATTGTCAAAACCACCCTACCTATCTGAGATTTTTTCTGCTCTTCCTTCTGTTTTCTTAAGTGTATTTTTTAAAAATTGATTTGTTTATTTACTTTTAGTTTACAAGATTCAGTTTCATGGTCCCTTGAGTTTCAAATTTTCTCCCCTCCCCATCCCCCCCATGGCACCATCCAATCAAGTGTAGGATCTGCAAATGCTTTCACACTGGACATTAGTCTGGTTGTATAGAAGGGTTGTAACCAATGGAGTGAACAACAGGAAAGAAGAAACAAAACCAAACACGTAAAAAGAACAACAGCATGTAGATGGCTTCCGTCTCCATTTAAACTCTGTTCTTTCTAGATTTAAGTGTATTTTTTTTTTAAAATGCTTTAATGGCCCTCTTTTCTTTCATTATGTTTTGGGGTTACCTACATATCCACTCTCTTTTTCTTTCCCTCAAAAAATGTAAATGAAAAAAGTGAACAAAGCCATTGTAATAAATGTGCATAGGCAAACAAGATGCATTTCCACACTGGCTGTATCCAAACATGCGTGTCTTATTCTTCACCTCTTTGTCGTGAGGCAGGTAGAGTACTTCAACAGGGCTCTGGTATTGAGGCTAGTGTCCATGTCCTTTCCCTAGTTTTAATCTTTGACTCCTCATAAACTTTTAATACTGTTGACCATCCCCACCTGGATATTCTTTCTTCTTTTTGCTTTTGTGACACTTCTTTCTTTTTATGTTTCCTCCTATCTCTCTAGTCAGCAATACAAACCCAACTTAATAGCCATTCCTCTTCCCACTTCTCTGATCTCTTTGGGATATAACCCTAGAAGTAGTTTTGCTGGGTCAAAGTATATGCACTTATTTATAGCCCTTTGGGCATAGTTCCAGATTGCTCTCCAGAATGGCTGGGTCAGTTCACAGCTCCACCAACAATGCATTATTGTTCCGATTTTTACACATCATCTCCAGCATTTATCATTTGCTGTTTTGTCATCTTAGCGAGTTTGGCTGGTGAGATGTGGTACCTCAGAGTTGTTTTGATTTGCATTTCTCTAATCACTAGTGATTTGGAACATTTTTTCATATGCTTATCGATATCTTTAATTTCATCTTCTGAAAACTGCCTGTTCATATCCTTTGATCATTTATCAATTGGGGAGTGGCTTGTATTCCTATAGATTTGACTCAATTCTTTGTATATTTTAGAAATGAGGCCTTTATCAGAGACACTGGTTGTAAAAATTCTTTCCCAATTTTCCACTTCCTTTTTAATCTTGGTAACATTGGCTTTGTTTGTACAGAAGCTTTTCAATTTAATATAATCAAAATTATCCATTTTGCATTTTGTAATGCTCTCTAACTCTTGTTTCATCATGAAGTCTTCCCTGCTCCATAGATCTGAGAGGTAAACTATCCCTTGCTCTCCCAAATTGCTTACAGTATCAACCTTTATAACTACATTTCAACTTTATTTTGGTGTACGGTGTTAGATATTGGTCTATGCCCAATTTCTGCCATACTATGTTCCAGTTTTCCCAGCAGTTTTTGTTGAATAGTGCGTTCTTATCCCCAAAACTGAGGTCTTTGGATTTATCAAACAGTGGATTACTATAGTCATTGGCTGCTAAGACTCGTATACCCAATCTATTCCATTGATCCACTGCTCTATTCCTCAGCCAGTACCAAGTAGTTTTGATGACTGCTGCTTTGTAGTACAGATTAAAATCTGGTATGGCTAGGCCACCTTCCCTAGCATTTCTTTTCATTAGTTGGCTTGAAATTCTGGACCTTTTGTTCTTCCAGATGAATTTTGCTACTATTTTTTCTAGCTCCACAAAGTAATTTTTTGGGAGCTTGATTGGTATGGCACCAAATATGTAATTTAATTTAGGTAAGATTGTCATTTTTATTATATTAGCTCAACCCAGCCATGAGCAATTGATGTTTTGCCAATTAGTTAGATCTGATTTTATTTGTAAGAAAAGTGTTTCGTAATTGTGTTCATACAAATCCTGGGTTCCCTTATGTTTCTTTTCACTATTGTGTTTGTACTTCAAAGTTTTTATACACCACTGGTCTTTTCATCAGGAATACTTGGAAATATTCATTAATACTAATTTTCTCCTACAGCATTATGCTTGATTTTGCTGAGTTAATTATTCTTGGTTGTAAGCCTATATATCCTTTGCCTCCTGGAATGTCATATTCTGCATTCTCTCCTACTTTACTGTGGTGGCTGCTAAAATGTGTGCAATCCTGACTGTGATTTCTCAGTACTAAAATTACTTTTTTCTGGTTATAATATGTTTTCTTTGATTTGGAAGTTCTGGATTTTGGTTATCATGTTCCTGGGAGTATTCATTTTGAGTTATCTTTCAGGAGGTGTCTGGTGTATTCTTTCTACTTCCACTTTGCCCTCTGGTTCTAACAGATCTGAGCACTTTTATTTTAAGATTTCTTGAAATATGATGTCTATAGGATTTTCTTTTGGTCATGATGTGCAGATAGTCCAATGATTCTTAACTTTTTTCACTTTGATTCATTGTCAGGTCTGTCGTTTTCACTACAAGATATCTCATATTTTTAGAAAATTCTTTTAGCTGTTTGATTTGGTTGGAGTCATTGGCTTCTATTTGCATGTTTAGTGATTTTTCAGTCATTTCTGACTCTTCATGACCCCATTTGGGGTTTTCTTGGCAAATGGTTTTTGGAGTGGTTTGCCATTTCCTTCTCCAGATCATTTGACAGATGAGGAAACTGAGACAAACACGGTTAAGTGACTTGCTGTAATAGTAATTAGTTTATCAGGATACTTAGCACTTAGTAGTGCTGAGTGCTAAGTGTGGAAGGTGCAAACTCTGTCCCACTGTTGAGAAGGCATGAACTCCCCTGTTGATGTGGAAGAAGGGGATTGGCTGAGGTGTGTATATAAGCAAGAATTCCAGAGACAGACAGACAGAATTGGAATGTTGCTCTGGGTGAAGGAAGAATTGTGGAGACTGAAGCTGGCT
>JAQQSU010006017.1:0-13638 GCA_028627135.1 Pseudochirops cupreus | reverse complement strand
CTATATCAGCATATTTATAGTTATTGTAGGCATTGTGAATACTGCATTGCTGATACACCCCTGTGACTTTCTGGTAGGGTAAGATGGATCTCCCTATCCCAGTGCCTGTATATCTTATTTCCCAGTTTCATGTAAATAATAATAATAATAAAAATAATAATAATAATAATAATATATGTTAATCATTTGATTTTAGAACTTTAAATTCTAGATTCTTTCCATTCTTCCTTTGTCACCTACCCCCACTGGAAAGACAGGTAGTTCAGTACAGGCCATACATGTGTAGTTACGCAGCACATCTCCACAGTGGACATATTGCATAAGACAGACTATATTTCCCTCCTTCCTATTATATCCCCCCCACTTTTTCTATTCTCTACTTTGTCCCTCACCCTTTACAAAAGTATGTGCTTCTAATAACTATTCCCATCAACCTGCCCACCCCTTCATCTTTCCCCCTCTCATCCTCTTCCCCCATACTCTCCTGTAGGCCAAGATATCCAATTTAGAATGTGTCATTCCTTCCCCAAGCCAAATTCAATGGGAGTAAGGTTAACCCATTCCCTTTTGCCTCCTTGTTCTTTTCTTTCATTGTAACAGTTATCACTTGCCTCTTCTATAAGAGAGGATTAAGCCCATTCTGTCTCTCCCTGTCTCCTCTCATACTATTCTTCTCCCACCTCTCATTTTCACCTTTTGAAATATTAACCCATCCTATTCAATTGATCCTTTGCCCTCTGTCTATGTACACATATGTACACATACCCACATATGTATTCCTGTGCATATATACCCTCCTATACATAATATGTGAATGTGTGTATATACGTATGTATGTGTATGCATATATATATATATATATATATATATACATACACACATATATAGTTGAAGGTAACATAAATTCATATAAATATGAATTTATGTTACCTTCACTATCCTCATACTAAGAAAAGGCTCATAAGTTGCAATTATTGTTTTTCCATGTTGTTATGTAAATAGTTCAACTTTAATAAGTTCTGTATGAATTATTTTCCATGTTTACCTTCTCATGCTTCTTGTATTTGAATGTCAAGTTTTCTTATCAGTTCTGGTTTGCTCACCAAGAATGTTTGAAAGTCCTCCACTTCATTCAATGACTGTATTTTCCCCTGAGACGTTATACTCAGTTTTTCTGGGTAGGTGATTCTTGGTTTTAATCCTAGCTCCCTTGATCTCTGGAATATCATGTTCCAGACTATTCAGTCTCTTGAGGTAGAAGCTGCTAGATCCAGGGTTATCCTAATTGTGTTTCCACAGTATTCAAATTATTTCTTCTTGTAATATTTTCTCCTTGATCTAGGAACTCTGGAACCTGGCTATGACATTTCTAGGAGTTTTCTTTTGAGGATCTTTTTCAAGAGGTGATTAGTGAATTCTTTCCAGTTCTATTTTGTCCTCTGATTCTAAAATATCAGGGCAATTTTCCTTGAGAATTTCTTGAAGGGTGCTTTCTAAGTTCTTTTGTTGATCAACTCTTTCAGATAGTTCAATAAGATTTCAGTTGTCTCTCCTGGATCTATTTTCCATGTCAGTGGTTTTTTTTTTTTTTCAGAGAGAGATTTCATTTTCCCTTTTATTTTTTTCATTTGGTTGGATATGTTTAATAGTGTCTTGATTTCTCATAAAGTCATTTGTTCCCATTTGCTCCACTCTAATTCCAAAGGAATTATTCTCTTCAGAAATCTTTTGAGATTAATTCCATTAGGCAAATTCAACTTTTTAAGGCATTCTTCTCCTCATTGGCTTTTTGGGCCTCTTTTACCATTTGAATTAATCTATTTTTAAGGTGTTATTTTCTTCTGTCAGGTTGTTAACTCTTATTTCAATGATTTTTGTGCGTCATTATCATTTCTTTTCCCAATTTTTCTTCCACTTCTCTTATTTGTTTTTCAAAATCCTTCATAATCTCCTCCATGGCTTGTAGCCAATTTACATTTTTCTTGGAAGCTTTTGGTGTTGGAGTTCTGACTGTGTTGTCTTCCTCCCATTCCATGCTTCAATTCTTTTTGTCCCCAGAAGAGGAATCTAAAGTTGGATTCTTTGGCTTGCTTTGCTTCCTTTGTCTGCTCATTTTACCAGTCAATTACTTGGCTTTTGGGCTCGGTACAGCTCTGCTTCCAGAGGGGAGAGGTTTGTCCCAAATCGCTGGGATTTCACAGCTGTTTGAGCTATTAGGAGGCCACTGCAGCCCCCACCAGCTTTGGCTCACTGAAAACACAGCTCAACACCACCAGCCAAGACCAGGATCCGAATCCAGGCAGCTTCAGGCAAGAACACTTAGCCTCTGAATGATCACTTGGCCCGCCTGCAGTCTGCAGGCTGAGAGCTTCAGAAGCAGCCATGTGGAAGTGGCTTCAGGGCCACTGCTTCTGCTGCTTTTTTGCCCTGGTGGTGGATGGCTGAACCTGCATTTCGCCTGAGATTTAGCCAAGTTCCACTGATTATTCACTCAGTTCTTATTTCTTATGGGTTGGTAATTCTGGAAATCACCTTAGCTGCTGGTGTTCCACTCTCCTGAAAGCTCCAGATGTGCCTTGTCCTGGCTGCCACAGGGACCAAGATGTGGTTTCAGGCAGGGGTGGTTTCAGCTGCCAGCACACTGGGATGAGCCCTTCCTGTCTTGCCTGCCGGGCTGCATTTAGTGGGAGCTTTGTTTTTCTGTACTTTTGTGAGTTCTGGAGCCTTAAAATTTGTTTAGAGTCATATTTTATAGGTATTTGAGGTGATTATGGTGGGAGCTCAAGGAGTTTTCCTGTTTCTATGCAGCCATCTTGGCTCCACCTCCAGGAGTCAGAGATAGTGTTTTAAATTAATTTTTTGCCCATTTTCCCACATAACCTAGTATCAGGTACTATTGAATGAATTCCTTATGTAGGAATGTATAAATTTTGCCTCTTATGGTATGGTTTAAGACATAATTATTAGCATAAAAAGATATAATATCCTATTTTAAAGGGATCCATATTACAGTTCATAAAAAGTGAACAACTCAATAAAGTAAAATTTTTTTATTCATCATAGACTTCTTGATGAAAGAAACCTTTTAGGTTATATAATTCAATACCTTTATTTTATACATGTTGAAAATGAAGCCCCAAAAGGTAAAGCCACTTTACCAAAATCACATGGTAAGTTATAAAATAGTGATCTGAACCTAGTCCTCCCCTTCAATATCCAACACTCTTTCCTCTCTACATTTAATTCATTTATACTGCTTATAAGTTTGTAAGATCCCTTTATTTCTATTAAATTTTAAACAAAGCAATTTAAAGCAAATAAAAATTTAAAAAAGATACAATGATATTCTCTACTTGAACAAATGAATTTACTCTCTCTAACTCATATAACCAATCAGGTATTTGGACAGTATTAAATTCATGATATAAAAATGTAAAATCACAAAATTTATAGATTATGGCCAGGCTAAAAGTAAACCAGGAATGCAGGGCTGGTTTTATATTAAGAAAACTATGTGCATACTTTTGCTATATTAATAGAAAAAACAACAACAAAACATATTTCAATAGAGATAACATATAGTACCCATTCCTATTAAAAACACTAGAAATCATAGAAATAAAAAGAAGTAATATCAATCTAAAACCAAGAGCAAGTATTATATGATATGGGATAAATTAGAAGTCCTTTCAAAAATATTAGGCATGAAGGTGGAAATTTTGTTCTCACCATTATTTTTGATAGTATAATAAAATTGCTATAGAAATAAGGCAAGAAGAAATAAACATAGGCAACAATAAAACAAACCTGTTACTTTTCACATATGACATATTTTACTTACAGAACCCTACAATCAACTAAAAAATGAGTTGAAACAACAACTTCAGCAATGTTACAGGATACAAAATAATGTCACAGAAATCATCAGAATTTCTATGAAGAACAAAACCCAGATGAAAGAGATAAGACAAATTTCATTTGAAATAATGGCAGGTAGCAAAAAAAGATTTGGAAGGCTACCGGCTAAGACACTCACAGGAACTCTAGGAAGAAAATTATTAACTATCCCTCACACAAATTCCTTGAAAACTATCAATTATTTATGGACAGACCAAACCAATACAATAACAATTACAATACTACTTAAATTAATTTACTTATTCAGTGTCATACTGACAAAATTATGAATAATTTCTTTATAAAGCAAAAAAAAAAATACCCAATGCAATTTATATGGAGGGAGGAAAAAGGTCAAGAAAATCAAGGGAATAAATGAAAAAAAATGGAGATGAAAGAGGACCCAGCCATTTCAGGTTTCAATTATACTACAAATGGGTAGTCATCAAAACAATTTGGTACTGGATAAAAAATAAAGAGGCATTACAATAGATTAGTTATGATACAATATACCAAAGTAAATGAGGAGAAGAGCATAGTGGCAGATAAACCCGATGATCCAATCTACTGGGGCAATAACTCATTATATTACCAAAATGTTAAAAAAAAAAACCCAGACAGTAATCTGACAGAGATGGGGTATAGAACAATATCTCATACTGCATACTAAGGTAAGCTCAAAATGCTTATATAAAGAGTGATGTCATAAGAAAATTAATGGAGAATGAAAGGTATTTATTATTGAATCTGCTAATGGGGAGATCATGATCAGAGAATGTTGAGGTTCAGGGTAGGCTCAACAAACAAGTTTGATTTTTTGGTTGTACATTTATGTCAATTGTGTCTGACAGCTATTGACCTCACTTGTGGTTTTTTTGGCAATGGTACTAGAGTGGTTGGCCATTTCTTTCTCCAGCTCATTTTTATAGATAAGGAACTGAGGAAAACAGGGTTAAGTGACTTGCTCAGGGTCACAGCGCTAGTAAGTGTCTGAAACCAAATTTCAACTCATGAATATGAATCTTCCTTATTTCAAGCCTGATACTCTATTTACTCCACCATCTAGCTACCTCAATTTTAACTGCATAAAATTTTTTAAAATTTGCATATAGTAAACCAATGCAGAAAAAAAAAAATAGGAGAAAAGTGGGAAACAGGGGAAAAAAATCTTTGCAGTATTTTTCTCTTATAAAGGTCCCATTTCTCAAATGTTTATGGAACTAAGCCATGTTTGTTTTTTGTTATTTTTTTTTAAGAATAAGAGTCCTTTCCCAATTTATAAGTGGTAAGAGGATATGAAAAGGAAATATCCAAAGGAAGGAATAAAAACTGTAAATAATCATATGAAAAAAATGCTCTGAACAACAATCAGATAAATGAAAATTAAAACAACTTTGAAGTACTGATGACAGAAAAAGAAAATGACAAATTATAGAGGGTAAATTGGAAAATAGATATGCTAATTTACTATTGGTGGAACTGTGAACTAGTCCAACCATTCTAGAAAACAATTTGGAAGTATACCTAAAAAAAAAAAAAAACCTATTAAAGTGTGCATACCATTTGACCTAGCAATACTGCTACTAGGTCTATTCCTCAAAGAAATAAAAGGGAAAAAAAAGCCAAACATAGCCATATGTACAAAAATACTTATAGTAGCTTTTTTTGTGATGGCAACAAACTGAAAGCTAAGAGGATGTCTACCAAATAGGGGATGACTCTGGAAAATTATAATTGATGTACTCAGAATGCAGATTGAAGCATTTTTTCTTCTTTTTATTGGTTTAAAAGAAGGAAATTGGGGCTGGGCAGAGCCAATATGTTGGAGTAAAAGCAGGAAAGCTCCATCAGCTCCCCCCCCCCCCATAACCACTACAAATACCTATAAAATATGACTTTAAACAAATTTCAGAGCTATAAAACCCACAAAGTGACAGACAGAAACAAATCTGCTGAAGGTAACTTAGCAGGTGGACAGGAAGGGCTCATTACAGCAAGCTGGGAGTGCAGCTCAGCATAGGAAGTTGGTTGGCCCCAACTGGTGGCTGCAGTGGATTCAGGAGGTGGATCACCAGCAGGAGTGACAGTTTCCAGAATTATCAATGTATAAATGCCAAAGGAAAACTGAGAGGTCAGTGTAGAAGTTTGTTGGAACTGGAGGAGACTGAGGAGCAGGTCTGGCCCCTGTTCCTGGAGCTATAAGTGGTAGAAGTGCAGCCTCCCTTATCTGCCTCCAAGAGGCTGCTTGAGAGCTCCTGGCCAGCAGATTGTATGGGGGCAAAACAATCATTCAGAGACTAAGCTCTCTTGCTTTAACCTGCCTGAATCTGGATCACAGTCTTGGGTGGTGGTCCTGAGGTGTGTGACCAGATAGCCAGAGTTTGTGGGGGATGGAGAGACAGTGCCCTCCTAATAACTCTGACAGCTACAAAAACTCCAGTGATTTGGGACAAAGCTGTCCCCTTGGGAAGCATATTTCTACTGCAGCAAAGAGCTCAAAAGTCAAGTAATTGAGTGGCAAATTGAATAAGGAAAGGAAGCAAAGTAAGCACAGCAATTGAACATAAGATTCCTTTTTGGGGAAAAAAAGGATCAAAGCATAGAATAGGAGAAAGACAATGAAGTCATAAGTCCTGTACCAAAAGGTTCCAAGAAAAATATGAATTGGTTACAGGCCATGGAGGAACTCAAAAAGGATTTTGAAAATCAAGTAAGAGAAGTGGAGGAAAAATTGGGAAGCAAAATGAGAATGATGCAAAAAAAAAAATCATGAAAAAAGAGTCAATAGCCTGCCTGAAGAAAATACCAACTTAAAAAATAGACTAACTGAAATGGCAAAAGAGCCCCAAAAAGTCAATGGGGAGAAGAAAACTTTCAAAAGCCAAATTTGTCAGATGAAAAAAAGAATTTCAAAAGCATCAGAATTAGATTGAAGCAAATGGAAGCTAATGACTTTATGAGATATCAAGATACTATTAAACACATCCAAACAAATGAAAAAAAAAAGAAGGCAATGTGAAATATTTCATTGAAAAAAACCAATGACCTGAAATATGTATTCAGGAGAGATAACTTAAAAATTGTTGGACTGCCTGAAAGTCATAATCAAAAAAAGAACCTAGAAATCATCCTTCAAGAAATTCTTAAGGAAAATTGCCCTGATATTTTAGAACCAGAAGGCAAAATAGAAACTGAAAGAATTCACCAATCACCTCTTGAAAAAGATTCTCAAAAGAAAACTCCTAGGAATATTATAGCCAGGTTCCCAAGTGCCCAGATAAAGGAGAAAATATTACAAGCAGCCAAGAAGAAACAATTTGAATATTGTGTAAACACAATTAGGATAAAACAGGATTTAGCAGCTTCTATGTTAAGGGATCAAAGATCTTACAATATGATATTCTGGAGGTCAAAGGAGCTAGGATTAAAACCAAGAGTCACCTACCCAGCAAAACTAAGTATAGTGTTTCAGGGGAAAATATGGTCATTCAATGAAATAGAGGACTTCCAAGCATTCTTGATGAAAAAAACAGAGTTGAATAGAAATTTGACATTCAAATACAAGATGCAAGAAAAGCATGAGAAGGTAAAAAGAGAAAAGGAATTGTAAGGAACTTATAAAATTTGAACTATTTACATGCCTACATGGAAAAAATGATAATTGTAAGTCATGAAACTTTTCTCAGTATGAGGATTGCTGAAAGGAATATAAATGTATGTCTGTGTATACATATACACATATAGGGAGGGAATGACATACACACTAAATTTGGTATCTTGCCCTATGGGAGAATAGGGGGGAAGGGAATGAGAGGGGGGTGGGATGATGGAGGGGTGGGTAGTTTGGAGGGGAGGGTAGTTAGAAGCACACACTAAGGAAAAACGACAGGGTCAAAGTAGAGAAAAGACCAATGGGGGATATAATAGGATGGAGGAAAATATCATCAGTCTTTCACAATATATCCACTATGGAAATGTTTTTTGCATAACTACACATGCACAACCTATACTGAATTGTTTATCTTCCCAGTAAGGTTGGATCATGAGGGAAGTAGTGACAGAATCTGGAATTCAAAGTTGTAAAAGCAAATGTTTAAAAAGAATATTATTATTATTATTGTTATTATCATTACTATTCATATGCTACTGGGACATAAGATATACAGGCACTGGTGAATGGAGATCCATCTTGCGCTATTGGAAAATTGGAGGGGAAATGGGGGAAGGATATAGGAGAGAGCAGATTGGGGGAGGGGGTATGCAGTGGGATCACTGTTTTGAGGTGGTGGGTAGGAGAAAGTTGGGGAGAAAATTTGTAACTCACAATCTTGTCAAAATGAATGATGGAAATTCAAAATAAACATAAAATTTAATTTAAAAAACATGGCTAATGTGTTATTTCTTTTGTATGACTGCATATTTGTAATGGGTTTTATACTTAGTTTCTTCCCAATGGATGAGAGAGAGGTGTGAGGACAGAGAGAATGTAGAACAAAAAACAATTTTGGAGCCAAGAAGGCTCCTGTTCCAACCACTTAACAATACTTGAAAAAAAATTGTCTCAATTTTTTTTGGAGTTACAAAACCCACAAAGTGTCAGTAAAAAACAAATCTCCCACTAAATGTTGCCTGGCAGGCCAAAAGAAAGGATCTATCACACCAAGCTTGGAGCTGAGCACAGTCTTGCATGAGCCATATGGTCTCAGACCTGGGGTGGCACTGACAAGTGGAATAAACAGGCCAGAGTAGATTTTAGGGCAGCGAATCACCAGCAGTGGTGGCAGTTTTCAGACTTCTCAACCCATAAATGCCAAAGACAAAGTAAATGGTCAGTGGGGAACCGTGTTGATTCAGGGTGAGAGTAAAGGGTGGTCCAGTCCCTGTCCCTGGGGCAAGAGGTGGGCTACACAGTGGCTGCAGCTGCTGCCAGGGGGCTGCCTCCAGAAGTCCTGACCTACAGATCATAGGAGGAACATGCTGCTATTCGGAGGGTAATCACTCTTGCATTGACCTGCTTGGATATGGATTGTGATCTTGGCTGGGGCTTCTGGGGTGAGGAATGCCTGTGTTAGACCTTATAGTGGCTATAGAGAGGGCAGCCTCCTCATAGCTCTTCTGAGCCCAAAAATCATTCTTGGAGGAGCTTAAGAAAGATTTTAAAAGCCAAATTATAAAGGTAGAAGATCAATTTAAATCTACATTGACCAAATTGGAAAAAAAAGAATCTCACTGAAAAAAGAAAGTCCTTAAAAAGTTTTAAAAAAAAAGGAGCTTCAAAAACTAACTGAGGAAACTAATTGAATAAAATTAGAATTAATCAAATCGAAGCTGATGCAGCAAGAGTTAATCAAACAAAATAAAGATTGAAAAATTAGAAAAAAAGTGTAAAATATCTTACTGGAAAAGCAACTGTCCTGGAGAACAGATGTGGGAAAGATAACCAAGAATTATTGGTCTACCAGAAAGCCATGATAAAAAAAAGCAGCCTGGACAACATCCTCCAACAGGCTGTCAAAAGAAAAAAAAACTGTCCTGAGGTCCTGGAATCAGAGGGTGAAATAGGTATCAAAATAATTCACTGAACTCTTTCTGAAAGAGATCCCAATTTTGAATAGTCCAAGAAATATAGTAGCTAAATTCCAGAATCACAAGTTCAAGGAGAAAATACTGCAAGCAGCAGAAAGCAATAGTTGAAATATCATGGAACTAAGGTCAGGATTACACAGGACCTAGCAGATTCTACATTAAAATATTGGAGGTATTGAGCTTGATATTTTGTTAGGCAAAAGAGCTTAGACTACAACCAAGTATCAACTACCTGGCAAAACCGAGCATTATCTTTCAGGCAAGGACATGGTCATTTAATGAAATAAGGGACTTCCAGACTTTCCTTCTGAAAAAGCCAGAGCTCAATGGAAAATTTGATCTCCAAATACAAGACTCAAGAGAGTGTAATAGTGATGAAATCTGAAGATCCCTGTGTATTGCTAAACTAATAGGTACTTAGCACCTAGTTTCAAATTAAGCCTCGGTTAAAGAAGTAGAAGATATGTACCCCTGTTGCTGACACGTTAGGAAGGGGCTGAATAGGGAGGAGAAATACTGTGTATAAGGAAAAACACCAGCTGGGAAAGTCAGAATTTCCTGGGATCTTGTGGTGAGGGAGCTTCTTTGGAGGGCCAGCCTCATTGATGAAGACTTCTGAGGGCCAGCTGTAGATGCCAGAGGAAGCATTACTGTGGTATTGGTACTTTGTCTGTGGCTTTTTAAAATCTACATTGACCAAATTGGAAAAAAAAGAATCTCACCGAAAAAAGTAAGTCCTTAAAAAGTTTAAAAAAAAAGAGCTTCAAAAACTAACTGAGGAAACTAATTGAATAAAATCAGAATTAATCAAATCGAAGCTGATGCAGCAAGTAGAGACTGTGAAGAATTTAAGGTGTACTGGACACTGTGAGCTTCAGTGTGGAACAGGAAGTGCATAGAGAGCTAGACAAGTATCTGGGAACTGTCTGCCTTTCCACCCAGGTGACAGTTTGGCAAATTCAATTGGAACTGGTACCATGAAAGGGGAACTACAGAAACTGAGAGCTACCCTCTAGTCAAGCTGAAAGAAGACTTTACTTAGTTGCTGTGCACTGCCTGAGAAGATTATGATTTACTGTGACCTAGGGGTGGAGTATTTTAACTTTTGTCTTTTGTATCCACCATAAGGATGATTGGATGATTGAGTTACTAAGTGATTGATTGACTAAATGATTGTACTTTGTGCAAAACTACATGAACAATGTGGTGAAAAAATATGTGGCCATTTTAGTGATAAGTTGTTGGGTTGTGACATAGTGAATGCTGTATTTAGATTTTCTGTGATAAATTATAGTATTGTGAATGATGTACCTTGCTTTTCTGTAAATGGTTTTCTTTGATTTGTTATTGAATAGAGTGTTCACTATGCTATGTAATCAGAATCTCAAAAGCTGTTCACAGCAGCAATCTTCTGCAAAGCTGCTCATCCTTGGTTTTACAGAGAGACATAAAAAGGTAAATAAGGAAAACACAAACACATAACTTGTGATTCAATAGGAGCAAACTGTTTACATCCCTATATGAGAAGCTGATATCTGTTCATACTGAAATTTATATAATTACTGCAACATTTAAAATGGAAATATAAAGATAGAATGTTAGAGTATAAATGAACTAATCTGATGATTAAAAAAAACTTATTAAGGGGTACAAACTAACAGTAATGGGAGAAAAAGAAAGGCTGAGGCAGAAAAGGGTAAATTATGTCACACAAAAAAGCATAAAAATATACTATAGTAGAGGGAAAGAGGGAGGGAGATGAACATCATATGAACATTATTCTTATTGGTTCTGGTTCAAGGAGGGATCAATGTATTCAGTTAAGTTTAGTATTATATCATGAAAAATGCGAAAATTCATTATAATAGAGGGAAAGGAGGGAGAAAGAGGAGCACTGCCTGAAATTTGCTCTCAGCAGTTTGGGTACAAGGAGTGTATAACATACTCCATTAAGTATAAAAATCCATTGTGCCCTACGGGCAATAGAAAGGGTAAGGGAGAAAAAAAGGGGAGATGGTTAGAAGGGAGGGAAATAGTAATAAGGGAAAAGTGTAGGCAAAGAGAGGGGGGCATAGGGAGGACATACAGAGGAAGGCTGTGGTCAAAAGGAAAACTCTTGAGGGAAAGAGAGAAAAAACAAATAAAAAGTAAGCAGGAGAGAGAATAGGATGGAGGGAAAGACAAAGATAGCAATCATAACTGTGATTGTGAAAGGCAGGACCTCCCCCATAAAATAGAGGCAGATAGCAGAATGGATTAAAAATCACAATTACACAATATGCTGTCTACAAGAAACACATTTAAAACAGGGAGATAAACCCAAGGTAAAGGTAAAAGGCTGATGTACAATATAATGTGCTTCAGATCAAGTAAAAAAAAACAAACAAGGGTAGCAATCCTTATCTCAGATAAAGCAAAAGCAAAAAAAAAAGTAGATCTAATTAAAAGAGATAAGCACGGAAACTATATCCTGATAAAAGGCACCAAGTGAGAATGAAGCAATATCAATAACATATATGCTCCAAGAAGTATATCATCCAAATTACCAGAGGAGAAGTTAAGGGATTAGAAGAAGAAATAGATAGAAAATCTATACTACTGGGGGACCTCAATCTCCCCCTCTCTGAACTTGATAAATCTCACCTCAATATAAACAAGAAAAAAATTAAGGAGGTGAATAGAATTTTCGAGAGCCTAGATATGATAGATCTCTGGAGAAAATAGAATGGGGATATAAAAGAATATATCTCCTCAGCAGTATATGGTACAAAAATTAACCATATACTGGAATGAAAACCTCACAATACAATGCAGAAAGGCAGAAATACTAAATGCATCCTTCTCAGATCATCATGCAATAAAATCATATGCAATAAGGGACCAGAGAAAGATAGACTAAGAAATAATTCGAAATTAAATAATTTAACTCTAAAGAATCAATGCGTCAAACAAGAAATTATAGAAGCAATCAATAACTTTGTTGAAGAGAATGGCAATTATGAGATAACATATGAAAACTTGTGGGATGTCGCAAACCAATTATTAGGGGAAGTTTATATCCCATGAACAGAATAGAGGAAATGGAGGTCAATAAATTGGGAAACCAATCAAAAAAGCTATAAAAGGAACAAATAGAAAACCCCTAATTAAATGCTAAATTATAAATGATGAAAAACAATGAAGAGTATAATATTGAGATTAATAAAACTATTGAAATGATAAATGAACCAATAAAATTAATAGAACTTTAGTCAATATGAAAAAAAAAGAAACAAAGTAGAAAACCAAATTACAAGTATCAAAAATGAAAAGGGGGAATCTACCTCCAATGAAGAGTAAGTTAAAACAATAATTAGAAATCATTTTTCCCAATTGTATGGCAAAAATTTGACAATCTTAGTGAAATGGATGAATGTTTACAAAAATAAACGTTGCCCCGATTAACTGAAGAGGAAGTAAATTACTTAAATTACTCCATCTCAGAAAAAGTAGTAGAATAAGCCATCAACAAATTCCCTAAGGGAAAAAATATATATACATATCGAGTCCAGATGGATTTTCTAGCAAATTCTACCAAACATTTAAAGAACAATTGATTACAATACTCTAAAAACTATTTGGGAAAATTGGTGAGGAAGGAGTCCTACCAAGTTCTTTGTATGACCCAAATATGGTACTGATACCTAAACCTAATATAATATATTAGCAAAAAGACTACAGCAACTAATCACAAGAATAATACACTTTGATCAGGTAGGATTTATTTTTATAATTTTTTATATTTACTCATTTACTTTTAATTTACAAGATTCAGTTCCACAATCACTTGAGTTTCAGATTTTCTCCCCTCCTTCCCCCCCCCCCACATGGTGGCGTGCAATCATGTATAGGATCTGCAAATACTTTCACATTGTACAATAGTTTGGTCATATAGAAGGGTTGTAACCAATGAGTGATCACTGGGAAAAGAAAAAAAAAAGCAAAACCAGATATGAAAGAGAACGATAACGTGTTTTGCTTCAGTCTCCATTTAAACTATAGTCTTTCTATATCTTTCTCTGAGTTTAGGTATCTCCTTCCATCCTGAGGCTTGTAGAGTTGTCTTTAGCTGTGCGTTGTTGAGGATAGTCCAGTTTATCAAGGTTGGTCATCATA
>JAQQSU010006016.1:0-13638 GCA_028627135.1 Pseudochirops cupreus | reverse complement strand
TCATGTATAGGATCTGCAAATACTTTCACATTGTACAATAGTTTGGTCATATAGAAGGGTTGTAACCAATGAGTGATCACTGGGAAAAGAAAAAAAAAAGAAAGAAAAACCAGACGTGAAAGAGAACGATAGCGTGTTTTTCTTCAGTCTCCATTTAAACTCTAGTCTTTCTATATCTTTCTCTGAGTTTAGGTATCTCCTTCCATCCTGAGGCTTGTAGAGTTGTCTTTAGCTATGTGTTGTCCTCACAATAGCTTCTTAATGGTTATCCCTGCACCTTCTCCCATCTGTCCTCCACACAGCTGCCAAACTGTGATTCCTAAAGTACAGGCAGGTCTGACCATGTTACTCTCCTGTTCAAAATACTTTAGGGGCCATCTATTGCTTCCAGGATCAAGCACAAACTCATTTGTTTGACATTTAATGTCTTTTCACAATCTGTCTGGCGCATATTAGGTGCTTAATGAATGGTGATTGCTTCATTGCATCTTTCCAGTAATGTGATTTCATAACATTCTCTCCAGTGACCCCATGTTCCATCCAAATAGTCTTCTTGCTGTTCTTCAGACTGGACATTCATCTTCCACCTCCATACCTTTGTATAGGCTGTGCCTCATGCCTAGGATGAACTCCTCAACTCTGTCTCTTGGAATCCCTAGCTCCCTTCAAGGCTCATCTCCAGTGTTATCTTGTGCAAGAGGCTTTTCTTGGTTTTCCTAGTTGTTAATGCACCTCCTGAAATAATTTTGTTTTATATACTTATCTAGGTATGTCTTGTTTTCCCCAGTAGAGTGTAAAGTCCTCAAAGGCTGGGACTATTTCATTTTTGCCTTTGCATCTTCAATGCCTAGCGCAACATCTTGTCCTTGGTAGGAATTTAATAAAAACTTATTTGATTGATTGATTAATGGGTATGCTATCTATATGACTATCAATTAGTCACAGTGTTAGAGCTGGGAAAGCACTTGAGAACACATAGCATTGAACGTCAGAGCAAGGAGGGCCATTAGAGATTATCTCCTCCAACCTCTTTGTTTTACAAAGAAAGAAACCAAGAAAGAGTCAAAGTGACTTCTCCAGGGTCACTCTGCTTGGAAGGACAGAAACAAACTGTGGAGGTGCCTGGGACTGTGTCATAGGTCCTGCATTTCCGGGCTTGGTGAGTGTTTGTTTTTCTGTCACCCACATGCCCCTTATCACTCAGCATCATCAGACTTATATAACAGGCAAATAAGTTCAGTAGCACCCTAGGGCTATCACGATAACATCTTGAACGACTGATAGAGCTGATGGCAGCTGCCAAACACTCGCCCCCACTAAGCCCATCCACTTGAGTACTTCCTGAACCAGTCCCCCAGCCCAGCTCCCCTTTCTGAGTTGCGCCTCCTGTGCCCTACTAGCCTGGAGGCACCTTGAGAGATCAGCCAGGATCCCCAGCGCTCCAAAGCCCTCTGAGTTTGCACTGAAGCATAGGGTAACTCAATCATGCTGACTCGAAGCCTCTTCCTCTTCTTCCAAAAACCAGACAGAAATAGGATCTCCCTTTTGCAAGAAGGAACAGTGAACTATGACATGGAGACCTTAGCTTGTCTTGGCTTTGCCAGGCAATTACTGTGCAACACCTTGGATGGGACAAGAGGAAGCTAAACCTCAATTGCTTCTTCTATAGACTAAGATAGTCCCTAACATCCATTTTTCCTCTTTGGAACATTGAATTTTCCAATGCTTCTAGTCCAGATAGTCTATGGCCTATGTACTAATGTCTCTTCCAGAGCTGATAAACCATGCCTAGATACACATAATCATGGTTGGTGTGGGGAAGAGACAGAGAGACAGACAGAGAGACAAAGAGAGACAGAGACAGAGAGACAGGCAGAGACAGAGAGACAGGGAGAGACAGAGAGAGGGAGAGAGAGAAAGACAGACAGACCGACAGAGACAGAAAGAGACAGTCAGAGATGGAGGGGAGGGAAGTAGGGGAGAGAGAGACAGAGAGACAGAGATGGAGAAACAGAGAAAGACAGAGATGGAGAAACAGAGAAAGACAGAGATAGAGAGACAGAGACAGGCAGAGATAGGGGGAGGGAGGTAGGAGGGAGAGAGAGACAGAAAGAGAGAGAGAGAGAATATGAGTGGTGGGTGGTGTTTCTGCAACAGTTACTTTTTAAAAAATGGGATCTCCCCCATTGTAGGAATGAATAGCGGAAGAGGGGAGGCAGTGCGATAGTGGGAAGTGTCATAGGCTGAGAATCAGTAGATTTGGGTTATGGTCCTGGTTCTGCTGTAAACTTGGCAAGTTGCTTCCTTTCCCTGGGCCTCAGTTTCCCCTATATGCAAATGAAGGAGTTGGATTAGATGGTCTCTTTAAAGCCCCTTCCTGTATGACGTAAGCTCTGTGAGACTAGGGACTGTTGCCCTTTTGCCTTTTGTAGTACTAGCACTCAGCACAGCCTGTGTTTAATTAGTTTTATTGCTTAGTTATCCCTTCCACATTGAAGGGGTGAGGGACGTGGTGCGCCCTTTCCCTGCCCCACCCCTCGATCTGGAAAATCTGATGAAAATTTTTTTGCTCCTTCCTTCCTACTGGAGAAGTCTGATTTTTTTTTTCATTTTCTTTTATGGGGTGTTCATAGTACCTTATTGTAAAATTTGGGTTAAGTATTTGGTCATAGGCTCTGTGTTGTCTGCTGTCCTTTGAATGTTGTCTGTGGCTTCCACAAAACTCCCCCCAAATTCCCATTCAATTTCTTATGCCAACCTGTTATATATTGAAACCTTGATGTGAAAGTTATGATGTGGAAGGATTAACTGTAATTGAATCAGAGAATTAGACTGCGAGGGAAAGCAGCCACCTTCTTCCTCACTGGGGAGAAGATGCAAGAGAACTTGCTGATGAATTTCAGTAGGTGCTGGATGGTTAACTATCCCAGTCTTCAGAAATCTAACCCATGGTAATGATGGTAGCTCATATTTACACAGCATTCTGCTGCTTACAATGCATTTTTACATGTATTGTCTCATCTAATTCACATAATATGCCCTGCGAAGTAGACAGTGTAGAGATTACCATTCCTAGTTTGTAGATGAGGAAATTGAGGTTTAGAGAGATGGAGATGTGATATGCCCAGGCTAGATAGCAAGTCAAGTAGCAAACTTAGACCTCCATCCCAGAAGTGCTGATTCTTTTGCTAGTGCAGATTCTTTTCCTACTGCACTATCCTGCCTCTCTACTGTTTTCTGACACGAGACTGGGCACCATGTGGGAGAACTCAGGGGTTGGTTGCCTAAGAGCTCATTTTGCTTTTGTTTTTGTTTTTTTTTTGGAGGGGGGAGGTCAGGGCAATTGGGGTTAAGTGACTTGCCCAAGGTCACGTGGCTAGTAAGTGTTAAGTGTCTGAGGCTGTATTTGAACTCAGGTCCTCCTGACTCCAGGGCTAGTGCTCTATTCGCTGTGCCGCCTAGCTGCCCCCTAAGAGTTCATTTTGATTAGAACATGAAGGGCATGAAAGGGAGTGGGGCAAGGAGAGGCTGGAATGGAAAGTTGGGCCAGATGGTAAAGGGACTTGAATGCCAAGCTGAGTGAAGAGTTTGCATATGACCTTAGAGGTAGTGTTTTGATTGGGGGTCTGAGACATGGTTAGAGCTGTACTTTAGGAGACTATTTTGGCAAGTCTATTTTGGACCAGCAGCCTCCTCCAGCTTTTCTCTTCAAGTGGATAGCACCCCCATCCTTCCAATTACCTAGGGTCAAAATCTCAGGCACATTTGATACTCCTATATCCATCCCTCCCTGCCCCTACATGCAACCAAATCATATGCATACAAGAGTGTTGGAGAAGTTGATCTCTAATATTCCTTTCTGCTCTACCCATTCTATCTCCTTCCATGTGTCTGCTCCTCCAGTTGTCCTGACCTTTGTCTTGCTACTGGACGCTAGTGACTCTGGAGGAGAGATCACTCTCTCCTGATGATTTTGTACAGCCCTGACTCACTTAAATCCAATTCTCTTGCAAGTCAAGACATCACCCTCCTGACGTCATTGGTCCTCTTTGAGAATAAAGGATGAACAACAACAGCAACAATAGTGTGCTCCTCTCCCCTCACATTGCCACTACGCTAACCCCAGTCTTCATCATCTCTCCCCTGGATTACTATGACCACCTGCTGGGTGATCTCCCTGCCATCAATCTCTCCTTCTCTAATCTATTCTTTACCTCCTCTTCCTCTCTTGCCTACCTCCAGTCCAGCTAGACTACAAGCTGTTTCTTGGTCACATGCTGCTATTTCTCCCTCCTTATTTCTGCAGGCTAGCCCTCAGACACATTCTTCACCCTCCTCATTTCTGCCAGTTCTAATCCTTCTCTTCCTCCAAGACTCAGTTTAGGTACCAACTCCTCCATAAAGCCTTCCTTCATCTTCCCAGGTGAAAGTGTCTCTTCCCTCCTCAAATTTTCTCAGGGCAGTTTGTCTAGCTATATCCTTCTTCCCATCACTTTCCATCTTCTCTGTGTCCACTTATTCTCCCTATTAGATTGTAAAGTGTTTGAGGGCAATGGCTGTTTCCTTTTTCATCTTCGTAGCTCTCAGAACCCAGGACAGTTCCTTGTACTTGATAAATGTTCATTGAATTGAAACAGTTGTTTTTGTTTCAGGGCCATGTTCCATGGGCATTTCTGGGAAGAGAGCCTTCAGTGTACAGCTTTTCAGCTGGTTCTGTGTGGTGTCCTTTAGTGGAGGGGAAAGAAGAGGTGAGGAGTGTGTGTGTGTGAGGGTGTGATCCAGTTTCCACTGAGATGCTGCTCCCTCAGGAAGCTAAAGGTTACCCCTTAGAGCCCTTCTTCCCATCTTCCTTTTATCTCATCCCTCATTCCATAGGAAACTGTGGCATCTTCTATAATTCTTCCTTCATGGACTGGCTCTAAGTGGATTGAGCCCTTGGTTGCCTGGGTTTGAGGGTGGAGGGAGGAGTTGCTTTCCACCGTACAGCTCCCCAGGGCTCCTATCTCAGAACTGAATCTCAGGCAACAGGGTCTTCTCTTACCCCTGGGGGCTAATGAAAGAGGGTCAGGGAGAGTAAGACACCAGCTAAAGATACCAGACACTATCCCTGCTCCCTCCCTACTGCAGCTCAGCAACTTGGAGCCTTGACCTGCCTCAATAATTACATAACTACGATCCATTGTAGTTGGACTACCACCCTGCCAAGACAAGACAGAGTCCAACAGCTCCTCTTCACTAGGTAAGGTCTAGCCAGGCCAATGGAAGGGGGAGGGTTCCAGTCTTGACTTTGGGGAAGATTGACTTCTTGGCCTGGGCACCAGTTTTAGGGAGGGTTTGAAAAGTGAGGATACTTTCTCCTTCCTAGGATCCTAGGACAGATCCAGGGCCAGTAAGAACAGTTCCTAACTTGGTCAGTGGGGGGTGGTTAGTGAATGTCAACAGCCAGTCAATCAGCTAGTCTTTACTGAGCACCTACTAAGTCAAGATTTCTGAGAAAGACATGTCTGTATAAGTATGTATGTATGGATGTATGTATGGATGGATAGAAAGCCTAGCTCTAATGCTACCTTCTCCAGGCAGTGGAGTGGGGCGGAGTCAAAGGAGAAGGATTGAATACTGACTTTACTTCTTCTGGACTGTGTAATCCTGGACAAGTCACTTCTTCTAGGCATCAATTTTCTCACTTGCAAGATGGAATTGTATTGGATGATATCTAAGCACCCTTGCAGTTCTACATCCAGTTCATTGATCTCTCCTTCTTCTGCATTCTCACAGCACCTTTTCTCGTCCCTCTTTTATGGACCTTATCATATGGTAACCTGTATTGTAGTTATTCACATCCATGTTACATTCTGATCTTTTTTAAGACTTTAAGTTTCTTGAGGGCAAGGACCATGTCTCATTTTTTTTCTATCCCTTGTAACTGAAGGTCAGAGGAGGAGATCAGTATAAGCTAGATTATCAGAGAACACCCATAGGTTTGGTGACGGTGAAGAGGATGGGGTATCTTATAAGAAAGGCCTAGGTCTCAAGATCAAGGATGAAGAATCCAGGGGCATCCATATTCTGTTAAGGGAATATCCCTCTTACATTTAACTAGCCCACTCCTTCCACATTTATGTTTTATAGCAACTTGGAACCACATGAAAACTACAGCTGCATCCTCCAGATGAGCACCTGCACTCTAGAGCTCCCACCAGACAAAGTACTGACAGTATTTGATGAGTTCACCATCAATTTCCATGGCAGTGTATGTGGAGTGGACCTGGTATATCTGTTGGACCCCAAGTATCTGCCTAGGCAGAACAGTGAGTACTTTCCTACTCCAGGATCAGAGGGATGGGAGGAGGAGTATTGAGTATTCCAGGCAAAGAAACTTTCTAGCCTTCAGGAGCAGTGATGTGTTAGTTGCTGAGTATGGTAATGCATGCCTGTAATCTCAATTACTATGGGTGGCTGAGGCTGATGGATCCCTTGAGTTTGGAAGTTCTGAGAGTAGAGCTAAAGCTGATTGGGTGTTGACACTAAATCTAGCATTAAAAAGGTAAATCTGTAGAAGTGAATGGCCAGGTTGTCTGAGGAAATATGAACCAGCCCAGGGTAGAAAAATGGAGGAGGTTAAAGCTTGCATAATTATCAGCACCGGGATCAGGCCTTAAGTAGCAACTGTGTTTACAACTTGGCTGAGATAAGAAGACCTGGTCTCAAACAAACAAACAAATCCAGTCCCAAAGAAAAATAAAACATTGATGTGTCAGATATCTCAAGTGACAGGGGAGATGGGCTTGGACCCACTGCCTTGAAGGAGCCATGCTACAGCCTCTTAGCCTTCACATCCTCTGAGGTTAAGGAGATACCATGGGGCTTTCTTATCCCCCAGTTGCCTCTGTCTGTCCTGCTTCACTTTTGCAAAAAAAGCCCTAGAGTTAGGAGCAAGTCTGGGGTCTCTGTTCAGAGTCAGACTGGAGATCAGGTTTTGGAGGAAAGACCCGGGGCAGACACAGTTCTATGTCCCTTGGGAAGGGAGAGAACAAGGGGTTGGGGAGCAATTAACAACTTGCCAGCAGTATGAGGGAACATGATCCTCTTCTAGGATCCTTCCTTTATGGAGGTGGACACTATTCTCAGTGTCCATGGAGGATCAGACAAGAGAGAATTAGTTTAAATGGTAACAGGAAGGACTTCAGTTAGACACAGGAAAATCAAAAGCTTCCTACAGCGCCTCCTTTCTGCAGATTCTTTTTTTGGAGGGGGGAAGGCAGGGCAATTGGGATTAAGTGACTTGCCCAAGGTCACACAGCTAGTTAAGTGGCAAGTGTCTGAGGCAAGATTTGAACTCAGGTCCTTCTGAATTCAAAGCTGGTTCTCTATTCACTAAACCATCTAGTTGTCCCATTTCTGCAGATTCTGTGTGTGTGTGTGTGTGTGTGTGTGTGTGTGTGTGTAATTTCTGCAGATCCTTAAGGAAAGTTCCTTCAGCCTTACCATAAGGTAGATAATTGGAAGAGATGACCTCTTCTGGCTCCTTCCATCCTCAGGATTCTAGGATTTTCTCAGAGCACTTGACCTGATTGGCATCTTTCCTGCTCAGATCCTTGTCTGCTTTCTGTCTCTTTGATCTCAGTCCCCTATCAGGCACCCTCTGTCACTGCTGAGCTTTGGGAAGGTGGGACTGGGGTGGGGGGACTCCTGATCTGAAAAGGGCCTACCTACCCCTGCTCAGTTTCTCCATCCCAGCCAGCTAGTCAGAGGCAGCCCCTGGCAGCCTTCAGGTGATCCCAGGCCCAGATTCAGCTGGGTTCTTTCTGTTCCAGTCAAGCTTGATCCTCCCTCCAACCTGCAGAGCAATGTCAGCTCTAGAGGCTGCATCATTTCCTGGAACCCTCCGATCGAAGAGCTGTACAGGTCCCTCAGCTATGAACTGGCCTTGAGGCAGCCTGGGGAAGCCTGGGAGGTAAGGATGCTGACCTAGATGTGTCAGCATCCCCCAATTTCCCCAGCTTGGGAAGCCTTTTGGGTGGGGATGTCTCTGCCATAGGATGTCTTTCCTAGCCTCTCTAGCCTGCTTATACACCAAGCCCAATATCACTATCCCCATTCCTACTCCTCCTTTCTCTTAAGCCTTTCTTTAGCACCCAAACTGTGTGGTACCCGACCCAGAGAAGCAGGCATGGACCTAGCCCCTGCTGTCTAAAGGCTGCCCACCTAAGACAGACGTCATGACACAAAGGCCTGGGAGTCCAAGACTATGATTGCTATAAGGCAGGAATGGTCTGGGAGACAGTCACATTTCACACAGAATGGGCCTATGGGGGTTAGGACTCTGGAAGCCCAGGATCCAGGCTCTCTGCCTTGAGCTTCAGGCCTGCCCACTGACATGTGTATGAATCCCCCACAGCAGGCTAGGCATAAAGATCACATTGTGGGGGTGACCAAGGCCACCATTGAAGCCTTCGAGTTTAGCCCTGGCTTGACCTACGAGGCCCGGCTGCGCTGTCGCCTGGGATCCCAGGAAATAGGTGAACCTTTGGGTGAGGAGGAAGAAGATTTCAGATATAGGAGCCAATGGAGCGAGTGGAGTCCAGTCCTGCAGTTCCGGTCTCCCAACTCTCTAGGTAGGTGAGCTACTTTGCTATCCTGGTCACTTCCCAGGCTGCCAGCTCTCTTGGAGAGCTGCTGAGTCTCTCTTTTAACCTATGGGAACAGGGAGAGCTTCTGTTTTCTTCTAACCCTTCTGGGGCAGGTCCTGCATTCCTTGGCACAACTAATGTCCAGAAAAGAGTAGAACTCCTTTTACCCACTCAGAGGGAGACAAAGTGCTTGTGCCCAAGCTCCCGCAGCTTTCCCTAGCTGTAGGGGTAGGGGAATGGTGATGTTGAGGAAAGAGATTGAGAGTCAGGATCAAAAGTGACTCAAGAAGCACTTATCTTTTTTAAGGATGTTTTTATTTCATTTTTTTTCTCAATTTCATGTAAAAACAATTTTTAACATTTTGGGGAGGAGTCAGTCAGGGTTAAGTGACTTGCCCAGGGTCACACAGCTAGTAAGTATCAGAGGCTAGATTTGAACTCAGGTTCTCTTGACTCCAGGGCTGGTGCTCTATCCATTGTACCACCTAGCTGCCCCCTTAACATTTTTTTTAAAATAATTTTTGACTTCCAAATTCCCTCCTTCCCTTTCTTCTCTTCCCCCTCCTTGAGAAGTCAGGCACTTTGATATAGATAATACATGTATAGTCACACAAAACATATTTCCATATTAGCCATGTTGCAAAAGAGAACGCAGACCAAAAAAACCAGACCCAGACCCCAGAAAAATAAAGTAAAAAAAGTGTGTTTCAATTTGTATTCAGACTCTTTCAGTTCTTTGTCTGGAGGTGAATAGCATTTTTTATCATAAGATCTTTGGAACTGTCTTGCAATATACACTTATTAAGTGCCTACTGTATTATTATGTCATTAAGTTCCTGCCATATGGAAGACATTGTGCTAGGCACTGCGCATAGAAAGACAAAATAGAAAACAGTCCCTTCCTTCAAGGAGCTTACATTCTAATGGAGGGAGGGGATATATAATATGTAAAGAGGTAAGTTTATACTTGATCATTTACTGAGTTAAGAAGGAATACTAATGACGAATGGGAATGGAAAAGGCTTCTTTGTCTAAGCTGGCACATGGCTTTTGCCTTGATGGAAACCAGGAAGATCTGGATTACTTTCCAAGCCTTGCCACTGATTTTACCTTGGGGAAGTCACATCTTCCCTCAGAGCTCCAGTTTTCCAGTGTAAAATCAGGTGATCGCTAAGGTTCCTTTCAACTCTAAAGTTGCATGGTTTCTCTCCCCCTGTACAAATGCCTTAGAGTTTCAAGTCAGGAAATTTCCAATATCTCAAGTAGAACAGATCTAGGTATTCTGCTCAGAGACAGTTATAGCCAGTTACCCAAAGTCATTCATTCGGTTTTGTTTTACAAATTTTCAGCATCTTGAACATGGCAAATTAGTGTCCAGCATGTGTATAAGTCCTCAGCAAAAGCTTGCTGATTATGGAGGTCAGCTTTGTGTTCATAGGGGACAAATCAACAATCCCCCCCACCCTTAACTGTCAATCTATCCCGGGAGGGCCACAGCGTGGGCCACCTTACTGAAAGATGGTCTCATTTAAGTACACAAAGAGTGATCAGGGGAACCCTCCTGCTCTGATGGCTTGGGGCACGTTGCATGTGAGTAAGTGCACTTTGGTTCTGGCTTAGCAGTCTTGGGGTGGGGGTTGTTCCCTTGTTATTACCATAAGGTCATGGGACTTAAAGTTGGAAGGGACCAGAAAGGTCATCCATAGTCTGATTTTCTCATTTTACAGAGTGAGATCCACAGATGTTAAGTGACTTGTCCAAGGTCATACAGCTAGCATTTTTATAGTGTTTTTACATTGCAAAGTGCGTTACAAATATTATCTCATCCTCATGACAGCCCTGGGAGACAGGTACCATTATCATCCGCATTTTACAGATGAAGAATGACTCAGACTGAGATTAAAGTGACTTGCCCAGAGTCCCATGGCCAGACCTTATCAGGGGCTGATTGTGAACTCCAGGGCCAGCTCTGATCTTGAGCTGTCCAAACCAAGTCTCAGGACTGAGATCTTGACTGAGAATGATGCTCTTTCCACTATACCTTGCTGTTTCTTGCTGTTTGTGGTCTGGCCTTAGGGCACTGCCAGGCTTCCTCTTTCATCAAACCCAAGGGATGCAGGAGCGTCATTCCTTACAGCAGGCTGGATTAAAACAGCCAGAACCATAGGGTTCATTCCCAGTCTAATAATAACATCAGCACTTAATGGTTTACAAAATATTTTGTCAGGCAGTCAGTCAGTCAATCAACAAACACTTATTGAGCTCCTGTGCTAAGGACTGGGGACACAGTGGAAAGTCACAACAGTCTCTTCCTTCAGGGAGCTCGCGTTCTCATGGAGGAGACAAAACATGAACCACCACGTACAGATCAGCCATATCCGTGGATGGGAGACCGTCTGAGCAGCCATGAGTGAGCCGCTGGGGGGAGCCTCACCATAACCCTATAGGATTGACCATAAAAGCGTCTTCCCCATTTTTCAAAGAAGGGAACTGAATCTAAGAAAGTAGAAGTGATAGTACCCTGGACATCACTTAGTCTACCTCCTCTCCCCCTTTATCCATTTTAGAGATGAAGAAACCTGGGCTCCCACAAGTGAAAGGACTTGCCCAAGGCGATACAATCAATCGGTCAACCTGTAGATAGTATTAGAGCCAAAACTTACACTCATATCTTTTTTTTTTTTGCTTTTTTGGGGGGAGGAGACAATTGGGGTTAAGTGACTTGCCCAAAGTCACACGGCTAGTTTTTTGTGTTAATTGTCTGAGGCTGGATTTGAACTCAGGTTTTCCTGACTCCAGGGCCGGTACTCTATTCACTACACCACCTAGCCACCCCCACTCATATCTTTTTAAAAAAATTCATTCTCTTTTCAAATTAACAAGCATGTATTTCCTCTCCCTTCCACATTGCCTCCCTACCTTGAAAAAAAAATAATATAACATGATAACAAACATGGGCAGTTAGGCAATAGAGTGGATAGAGCACCAGACCTGGAGTCAGGGAAGATCTGAGTTCAAATCTGGCCTCAGACACTTACTAGCTGTGTGACTCTGGGCAAATCCCATAACCCTATTTGTCTCAGTTCCCTCATCTGTCAAATGATCTGGAGAAGGAAATGGCAAACCACTCCGGTGTCTTTGCCAATAAAACTCCAAATGGGGTCACAAAGAGCTGTACAGGACTGAAATGACTGAACAACAACAACAACAAACACACGTAGTAGAGCCAAACAAATTCCTGTATTGGCTGTGTCCCAAAACGTGTCTCCTTCTGTATCCTGAGCTCATCCCATCTTTGTCGAGAGGTGGGTAGCATGCTTTATTGTTGGTCCTTTGGGATCGTGGGGGTGCCCACTCAGATTCATTCTTCAGTCAGCACACTCTCTAGATCCTGTTTCTGCACAGAGTTGGGATTTTAAAATTTGAAACTGGGAGGGGTATTAGAGATTGTTTAGTCTGATCTTCTCATTTTACAGAAAGAGAAACTGAGGCACAGAGAACACTCAAGGTCTCATACATAGCTAGCTAGCAAGGGAGTATAGCCACTATTCAAACCCATGGCCTCTGACTCCAAATCTGGAGCTCTTTCCCCTAGACCACAAGCCACAGAGGTCAGTTTATCAGTTTACGGTGCAGTGTGTAGCATCCCCTGAGCCCTCACCTGGCCAAGTTCTTTGGTTCTCCACCCGGGACTGCTGGGTATTATGTTCCCAGTCAGTACCTATGAGAACTGCAGCTGTTGGGACTGCCCACGAGTTGCAGAAGGGAGCATTCTTGTTAGCACTTGATTCACTCTTATCTCTTCATGTTTCCTGACCTGATTGCAAAGCGGGCTTGACTTTGACTGGGGCTCAGCTCTGCTGAGGGCACTAGATCCCCAGATATTCCTGGTGAGTCAGAGCTCAGGAATGGGTTTGTGTGCATTTGTGGCTGCAGGTGGTGGCAGCGGCAGCTGATTCTCACACTGCAGAGAACTCCTGTTCAGTGCTGGCAATGGTTCCAAGCTGCAATAGGCTGGCAATTGACTTGAACACAGCAGCTGGCATTATCTGATAAGGGCCACTCCTGACCCCTACCTCCACCAGATGTATGAGCTGGGGCACAAGCATGAACCCTTGGCCAGGTGGTTGGTCACCTGTAGGGAAAGGGTCTCTCTCTGGGGCATGTGGAGAAAGAGTTGTTCCTGTCTCCCTCATGAACTCCTTAGAGTTCAATCCTTAATAAAAGGTTTTGTTCTGTGAAGTTAGGGTTCAGTCAAAGGGCCGCACTTGAGGACCTAGAGGGCCTTGAGGCTGCAGGTTTCATAGCCCTACCTTAGACTGATGGAATGAATCTGTGGCTCCATTTGGTTACTGAGAGCACCTTAACAGGAAATGGGAGACCATAAGGAGCTGAGGCTTATCATACATTTTTGTGCTGATGCTTAAGTAACACAGCTGCTTGATCCTAAAAGACCATGAGTGCATTATTGTGTCAAAATAGAACAGATTTTTGTCTTGGCTCAAGACAAAATATTTTTTTAAAATTTTATTTATTTATTTTCTTGTTTACATCATCATTTCCACGAGATTTTGAGTTACAAATTTTCTCCCCATCATTCCCCCACCTACCACCCCAAAACACCACCCTTATCCCACTGTATAACCCCTCCCCCAATCTGCTCTCCCCTATGTTCTCCCCCCATCGCCCCTCTGATTTTCTGGTAGGGCAAGATGGATCTCCTTACCCCATTTCCTGTATAACTTAATTCCCAATTGCATGTAGTTAATAATAATAACAATAATAATAATATATATATACATATACATATATATTTTTTAACATTTGATTATAGAACTTTAAATTCTAGATTCTTTCCCTTCCTCCCTCCTCACCCACCCCCACTGGAAAGACAAGCAATTCAATACAGGCTGTACATGTGTAGTTACACAAAACATCTCCACGATAGACATATTGTGAGAGACTGATTATATGTCCCTCCTTCCTATCCTGCCCCCCCTTATTCTAT
>JAQQSU010006015.1:0-13638 GCA_028627135.1 Pseudochirops cupreus | reverse complement strand
GCAGCCCCCACCAGCTTTGGCTCACTGAAAACACACCCCAGGACCGCCACCCAAGACCATGATCCAGATCCAGGCCACTCAACACGAGAGCACTTGGCCTCTGAATGATTGCTTGGCCCCCCCTGCAGTCTGCAGGCCGGGAACTCCAAAGCAGCAATGTGGAGGCGGGTGCAGGACCTCCACTTCTGCTACTTCCTTGCCCTGGAGGTGGTTTGGCCGGACCCGCTTTTCTTCCCTGATTTTTAGCCGAGTTTCACTGACCTTTCACTTAGTCCTTTTTTTTTTCTTATGGCTTGATAATTCTGGAAAGTGCCACAGCTGCTGCAGATCTGCTCTTCTTTTGCTCCAGCTGCAGCTCAGCTAGTCCAGCTGCCCCCAGGGCCAAGCTGCCGATTTAGGCTGGGCTGGTTTTGGCTTCCAGCCCTGAGATGGTTCCTCCTAGCCAAGCTGCCTTGAGCGGAAAGTATATTTGTGTGTGTTTTAGAGTTCTAGAATTTGTTTAGAGTCATATTTTATGGGTATTTTGAGGTAGCTACGTAGGAGCTGTGAAACCTTACTGCTCCTGTGCCGCCATCTTGGCTCCGCCCAATATCATTGTCTTTTTATGAAAGATGGTGTATTTTTTTTGCATACCACTGAGCTTTCAATAAATGCTTGTCAGTGATATCTCTTATCACCTCATCTGCTCCCCAATAACTTTTCTCAACTTAGTACATGTGAAATAGTTATAATAATAAAGTACTTTTGAAGGATTACAAAGGTAAAAAAGACTCAATTTCAGTCAAGACCCACACACTCATGCCCTCAGTCTCCTCAAACATTGCTAAAAGCTATTCAGGCAAATTGCGATGAACAACTTGTGTTCACAAATGTGTAAGAAATTTCAAATAAATGTGAATTGTATAAGGCTTCAGAGTGCTGATGCTTGTATGTCCTTTCACTCCAAGCAGAGTGAGAAAAAAAATTGTTCAGAGCTTTGATTTTCTCTTATTTTTTGAAAGCACACAGTGTCTTCATATTTAATTTATGGCATTATATAAGCTGCTGTGTGTATATTTCTTAGCATGATCCTTACCATGGTAGTTTGGAGCTAGAATTGTGAAGGCGACAAATAGACCTGGTTCTGAATGTTCACACTACACAACTAAATGCTGAAGAGTGAGAAAGAGTAGCAGCAACAATTTTTGCAAAGCTCATGGCATTCCTTTTTATATAAAACCAATTTTAACTGCATAAAAAATCTACCACATTGCATTGGGAAACTGCAGTGGGTGTGCATTAAACTGTTAGGAAGAACTGCAGATAAGATGGAATAAAGCTGAAACAAATCTGCATTTTATTTGCTCTTTTTCTGCAACATAATATCATTCAAACTGCAGTTACATTTTATTCAGAGCAGCAGAACTGTGCAGGGGTTTGTTTTGCTGTGAAGCATTAGCATACCTTTATTTTAGCAATGCAGTCATTTGAAACTGCAGCTGTTCTTCAACTGAAACTCTGGTCAATGAGCATTATGATATAGATGGTTTGCTCCTGTGGCAAAAATATAATCCAAGTCAACTCTAATTTGACTCAGAAATGTATCTAACTATCACCTTCTAATTCAGAGGCAATAAACCTAAGGAGAGAGCAGACAGGTCTGCATGTGGGACTTAGAGTATTTACTTGACTGATGGCGGAAGATGGCAGAAGACAGAGGTTAGCTGATTGATACTGTGGAGGGATACCCTTGTCCAATAACACTCCTAAATTGGACAGAGGTACTTTGGTCCTATTTATGATGCTACTGCAAAGTTAAGATCTTCTGGGGAAAGGAAAGACATTTAGTGAATACCTACTATGTGCCAGGCACATTTTGGGAGCTGCTGACTTAATGATGAAAAATGAAACAGTCTCTGCCCACAAGTGTAAGGGGAAACTGTGTATCTAGATAAGTACATACAAATATAAAGTAAGCACAAAATAATATTTTTAGTGAGGGACCCTAAAACTAGTGAGTATATGGAAAGGTCCTCTGTGGGAAGTGGCAATTAGGCTGTCCTTTGGAGGAAGCTAGAGATTCTATGAGAAGGGAGAGCTTAAAAGTCATACCTATTTAAGAAGGCTCTGGGACCCTTCCGTTGGCGTACCACACCTTGGCTTGACCTCAATCTTGGGCAAAATGCAGAAGTATTCCAGGTGCTTCCCCTTTGGCCATAGATCTGTCCTTTCTAACTGCCCCATACTCAATATTAACAAATACTTATTGAGCAACTGCTACACTTGTTGTCAGTCCTTCCTTCTCAAAGAGTACCAACGACATCACAAAGGTGGATGACTTGTATGTGAGTCAGATTTAAGTGAGGCAGAGCTGTGTAGTTATCAGCCTCACTCACTCCTCCAGGGTCATCAGAGTCCAGAGGCAAGACATAGGTCAAGACAACTGGTCATGGCCCTGGATGGAGTGGGCAACCTCAACCTTTTTAAGCTAAGGTCTCTGCCAGGTTTCAGTTTGTCTGAGACAATGCCCTTTCAGTAATTAAAGGGTAGGTAAGAATTGAGGCAAAAGATTACTGTGACCAGCACGGTTTCGTGGCCTAGCAACCAGCTGATGAAAGAGAGAGAAGGGGATGTATTCGATAGTCTATTTATTACAGAACCATTTCATACAAAGCTGAAGATACAAGGAACTTACAAGGTTTATATTCCCTTAGCAGAAATTCTTACATAACCAGAATGCAAGGACCCTCCTTTGGCCTCGACCACTCCCTACCCCAGCCTAAGGCTAATTATTCATTAAGATTTCATCCTAGGACCATGTCCAGAGGCACAAACAGGGAGTCACAAACAAGACTTGCTAATTAACTACCCAGAATTTTCCTTAGTTATTCATAGGACTGAAGGAGGCATCAACAAACAAGATTATACTTCTCCTGCATATCTGCCTAGTGACCTCATAGAAGAGGGGAGCATTTCCTTAATGGGGCAGCGGGACCCCTAAAAGTCTAGTCTACTACAAAAGATGGCTTAGTCCGCCTTCATAAAAAAATCTAGGAGGGAAAGACCCCTCAGAGTTTGGGGCCAGAACAGAAACAGCAGCTATTTACACTCATTCTGAGTCATCAATCCAAGCAAAGAACAAGTGAAGCTTGGGCTGGGACCTGTAACTGCTATACTAAATGTACTATGAAAAGCCCCACACCATGCCTCAGATTAGAACTTGGGTTCTAGTCCCAGCTCTACCTCAGCGTCTTAAACTAAAGAAATATCTACATAGTCAAGTAATTAAAAGCAGTCCAAAAGTCAATTAATTCAGTAAGGAAAAGAAATCCAAGTACCAGTTTAGTGTCATGTTAACTAAGCACTCAGTTGATTGATTGAATTTTTCACCTCTCTTCTGGCTGTTTGGGTACCATCAAGAGATAGCCTAAAAATCCCAACCAGAACATTGACAAAGTCCACTGAGAATCAGGCAATTAAAATGGAAAGGACAGAAGGGCCTTGAAGAGCAGTAAATTCTGACAACTGTTTGGGCTGCCATTTCGCCAGAGTAGTAAATTATATATAATGCACATTAAACAAAGTTTTTAAAAAATGTTTTAAAATTATGGAGTTCTGAATTCTTAGTAACAATACTAAAATGAAGATATATCAGAGAATAGTCAGATGCATTTTAAAATCATCCTGAAAGATGTTGACCATTTTATATATAACTTGGAGTTCAATATTTTCTTCTGTATAGAATGAGAATTATTAAGTTAATTATTAGACTACAAATTTCTTAAAGGCAGGGGCTGTTTCTTTATCTTTTCATATAGTAGGTGCTCAATAAATGTTAGTGAAACTGAACTGAATCTAATGGCTCTTGATGTGTTGCCAGCAATAATAAAAAATGAATCACCTGTTTACTGATCATTAATATGAAGATCACCCATCAGGTCAGTGGCTCAAAGATTTGAGCTGGACGAGATCTTGGAGAACATGTAGTCCAAGACCTACCTTCATTTGACAGGTGAGGAAACAGCCCAGACAGATTGAACAACTTGACCAAAGTCACACTGGTAGTAATAAGCAGAAGGAACATTTGAATCCAGGTTCATTGAGAACAATTCCAGCATTTTTCCCACTGCACCATCCTGCCTCATGTTATCCATCCACCTCATAGTCTGTTTTACTGTAAACATGAAAAGCCATATGTATACATGGAAAACCTGTTCTTTTATGGGGCTGTGGAACCAAAGTAAAGCAGTAATTCCAGCTCTTTGGACTCTTTCGT
The DNA here is from genome assembly GCA_028627135.1 of Pseudochirops cupreus. NCBI lineage: Eukaryota > Metazoa > Chordata > Mammalia > Diprotodontia > Pseudocheiridae > Pseudochirops > Pseudochirops cupreus. The sequence goes on along the minus strand of JAQQSU010006015.1, from coordinate 9,383 downwards.
ACTGGATAAAAATAAAACCAACTTGTAACAGTTAGCACATATATAGGACTTCATAATAAGAAGATCCTTTTATATACATCACCTTGTTTGATTCCAACAACAAGCCTGCAAGAGGAGAGCGCCAAGTATTTCATGCATTTTACAAACAATGAAACTGAGGCTGAAGGAGACAAGTAACTTGTCCCAAGTCAGAGAGCTGAGATTCTAACCCAGGTCTTTTGATGAGAAGTCCTTACATGGTCCTTTGTTGTTGTTTAGTTGTTTCAGTTATGTCTGACTCTTTGTGATCCTGCTTGGGATTTTCTTGGCAAAGATACTAGAGAGGCTTGCCATTTCCTTCTCCAGATCATTTTATGAATGAGGAAACTGAGGCAAGTAGGATTAAATGATTTGCCCAAGGTCACACAGCTGGTTAAGTATCTGAAGCTGGATATGAACTCAAGTCTTCCTGACTCCTGGCCTGGTACTCTAACTACTGCACCACCTAATTGCACAGACACTACATGAGAACACGATGGTAACCCCATTAGAAATAGTTTCCTAGTTATGTATACGCCCACTTTTGCTCCTTAGCTTTTCTCCCGAACTGTCAATCTTTCTTCTCACTCTCTGTAACCATCACTGTCACCATACGTGGGGCCACTCTCCACAGTTTCAATGCCTTGAACGTGCTTGGGTTATTTCTCCTACTGCCTAAGCTCAGCCTGGCCTCTTCCCCTGCCACTAATGTCCAGTCAGCTTGTTGCTATTCACATAAGACTTTGATGTTTGTTGACTGACACTCTTCAATAACCCTAGGTTATGATAGTTGGAAGTTCTGCAAAAGAATGAACAAGAATGAACACACTAGTTGGCTATGACTTGGTTTTAGAATCCCAAGTCATTGAAACAGCTTTGAAGGTATAAAGAAGGTGATTTTCTTGGTCAACATTAAGTTGCAAAGGACAAAGTAAGATCTCATAAGAAAATTCTCTATATGTTATTCAGGAACTTGGATCAACTTCAGATGAATTGAGATTCTTTTCTCCACAGAAACTCTGCCTGAATGAAGCATGAACTCTTATGGATAAGTTTCCTAAGGATTTGTGAGTAATGCTACTTGATTATACATATTTACCTGGAGAAACTAATGATAAAATAATACATTATTAGAATATAGTTTCCTTTATTGAGTCTCAGCTTATATAATGTTAACTTGGACTTTAATAAAAGGAAAACAGTTTGAACTAAAGAAAAAAAATTCTCCTAAGAAAGTATGAACGTGAAGAATAGAAAGAAGACTGGGAAGTAAAATATATATACTTATACAAAGAAAGAAAGCAGAGCCAGGAAAACAACATACAAGACATGACAATATAAGTGGAAAGAACAAAGAAACTAAACTGAATGCTGTGCAAATATTGGAATCAAACTTAACTGAAGAAGAGAGAAAAATGTAACTCCCTCCCTTTGTTAAGATGGGAGACTATGGGTTCAGAAAATAATATATATACTTTCTGACTCAATTAATCCAGTGCTTAGTTTTACCAAACAGCGACTTCATTTTCTTTTTAAATGTTATTTCTTACAAGGGATAATTCTCTGGGGAAGGGAGTAGATAAATATATTTGGAAAAGAGGTGACATAAAAACAATTAAAAATAAATTGTCTTTCTAGCATTTGTTCAAATTAGGCATTTCGGCTTTCATAGTAAAACTAACTTTTTCTATCTTGTTTTCTTTTGGATTTATAGTTTCTTTAAAAAAGACAAAAGTGCTGATAATGGTTTAGGGGAACCCAAAACATATGCTACCTCCAAAGTTTCTTCTGGTTTGCTCCTTTTGCAGTAGTTCCTCAAATTACTTTTGGGTAGCTTGACATATCTTCAATTTAAGCCCTAATTATTGTGCATAATGTAGCTTACACCTGTGGTGATAATGCTTTTATTAGCATTAAAACTGAGGACATCAAAGCATCATATCAGAATAAAATGTCTATTTCTAATTTAATAGAACTGCAATTAAAGCAAATTTGATCTGAATGAAATCACATCATAACTGGAATTTTTCTGCACGGTGAGTGAAAATTATTCTATCCTAAATTGAAGATTAATAACATGCTTTTAATGTTAAATGTAGTAACTCAAGCATTAGGTTGCAATTCAAGTTCAATATCAGTGAACATTTTATAAACTTAACATTTTAACACCTCCCAGTAGTGCTCAGAGGTAAATGCATTAACATTAAATGCATTAACAGTATTTTTGCTTTATAAATGAGCTTATAACAGTGTTAGTTCCTTAATTTGAATATTTTTAATGAAGGGATAATATATGGGAAAATGCTCCACTTTTCCAAGGTAATTGTGTGTGGGTTTTACTTTATTTTTTTTTCTGAGTGGATAAACATGGTCTCAAAGTGGAGTTTATTGTGTTGAAATTCTATTTTAACTCTATTCCTATTGTGTCTTGTCAAGAATCTCTCATTACCTGGTAACTGGGGCTTCTGGTAATATTATTCTCTCTTGGAGAGTTCAGTCCTCTGCCATCCTACAGTGAAACCCTATCCTCTGGCAATTCACAGCAGCATTTCATAGGTACCTTGTTCCAGGAATATGCTAGTTCAGCGCTTGTAAAGTCAGCCAGATGGAATATTTCAGTTAAGACTCATTTAAGTGCCTTGTGAATGTTTTGCTGCCATATACACCAAATAGATACCAGGACACAGAATGAGCTTTCCAACTCTCAGGCCTCTCACTGCAACTAAACAGGAGAAATGCTCCACCCATTCATTCACCTTCAGTTCCTAGGGCTGTGGTTAATTATCAGTGACTGGGGGCTAGTAACCTGCTTGAGGATTAGTTATGAAAAGTTAAAATATGCAGATTTCAGGAGTCAATTACAGGAAAAGGGACCAAATCCAAAAAAAACCCTGCACTTGTGGTCAAATCAAAGGCAGAGACATTGTGTAGTGAGCAGATTGTTAGACCTATTGAAGTCAAGAAGACCTGGGTTCGGTTCCCATTTCTGACACTGGCTGTGTGACCCAGGAAAATCACTTAATCTCTCTATCTCAGTTTTTTCTTTACTTGATTTTCAGTCCTATCAAGCTCTTTGTGACCCCATTTGGGATTTTCTTGGCAGAGATACTGAGTGGTTTGTCATTTTCTTTTCCAGCTCATTTTACAGAAGAGGAAACAAAGGCAAACAGGGTTAGGTGCCTTGTGCAGAGTCACACAGCTAGGAAGTGTCTGAGGCCAGATTTGAACTCAGGAAGCCCTGACTCCAAGCCTGGCACTTTACCCACTGTGCCACCTAGCTTTCCCTTCTCCCAGTTTCCTTATTTACAAAATGAGGGAGTTGGCCATCTGAATTGGTCTCTACAATTCTTTCCCTTCTAAATCTATGATCCCATCAGCCATAAAAGAAAGAGTACAGTTATCCCTTCCACATCACCAGGGTTTGGAACATGGAATCCCCACAATCAGGAAAATCTTCATAAAATTTTTTGACTCTCCCTTTGTACCAGAGAGGTCATCTGAATTTTTCCTTTTCTTTTAAGGGGTATTTACAGTATTATATTGTAAAATCTGGCTTAAGTATTTAATCATAGACTCTGTCATCTGATGGCCTTTCTGTATTGTCTACAGTTTCCACAAAACTCCCCCCAAATTCCCATTTAATTTCTTATGCTGACCTTTGATAAATTGAAAACAAGATGGGAAAAGTTGTGATGTGGAAGAGATAACTACACCTTCTGAATATTCACTAGAACTCACAGTACCTAAAAAACTGATCGCCTCACAACCAGGAAAGAAGCTGGAGGGGTCCAGTCTTAGAAGTAAAGGAATATCCTATTTTCATTTGTAGCATGCCCTTAATTTTGTAAAGCACCTTGAGAATTATGATTTTATGTACGTAAGGTCCCCAGACAACTACAAATTAATTCATATTAACAGATGTCTTAATTCAACAACAACAATAATAAAATAAATCCAACAAGCATGTATGTTATGCCCACTATATTACAGTAGCAGGGTATACAAAGATATAAATGTTCTTACCCTCAAGGAGCAAAAGGGTCCAAAGAGAAATGCCAAACATCCCATCCTCCTCAAAGATATAGCTCCCTTAGTCCTCTGGTTCTGCCCTCCTTTTTAAATGACATTGGCAGGGCCATCACCAGTCCTTCTGATCTGTGTCCTGGCCAGTGGACTCCTATGACTGGAGGAGAGCCTGATGACTTCGCACAGTCCTACCTCACTTAAATCCAATTCACTTGCAAGTGAAGACATCACCCTCCAGATATCGTTGGTCTTCTTCAAGAAAAAAGGATGAACAAGGAGTGACCATAGTCATGTCTTTAGTCTAGGTGTGAGGTCTCTGTGGATTTATCCAATTATACTCTTGACTGTACCCCTAGCCACCAAGAAAACTCCAACATTCCACTTTGGGAGATTTCTCATCATTAGGAAGTTTTTCCTGACATCAAATCTAATTTAGCTTCTTTATAAATTCCATTTGTTTGCAGTTGGCCTTTCTAGGTCCAAAAATAAAAAAAAATATAATCCTTTCTCTGTGTGACAGCCCTTCAAATACTTTAAGACAGGTATGAGGGACAGAGTGGCAATCAGGAAGACCTGAATTCACACTTACTAACTGTGGAACACTGGGCAACTCACTTAATCTGTTTCCCCAAGTTTCCTCACCTGTAAAAACTGAGAAATAACAATAGCACCTCCCTCCCAGAGTTATCATGAGGATCAAAAGAGATAATAATTGTAAAGTGCTTAGCATGGTGTCTGGTACATTTTAAGTACTGTGTTAACCTTTGCCACAGCTCCTGAATACAGCCCCTTCTCTGCTCTGAAAACTGCCACCACTCTTCCTGCAGACTCTCAATACCTCATCGCTGTATTATTCCATATAGCCTCCTGATGGGTCTGCCAGCCTCAAGCCTCTTCCCTCTCCAATCTATCTTCCCTTCAGTCACTAAAGCGCTGTTCCTAAAACTCAGGTCTGATCATGCAGTCTTGCTACTCAATGCACTCCATCTGCATCCAGGAGCAAGTACAAAAATGCTGTTTGGCATTCAAAGCCTTTCATAACAGAGCTCCTTCCTACCTCTCCAGTCTTGTCACACCTTACTGCTTGCACACCTCGTAAACTTCTTTGAGCAACGGGGTGGGTTGGACTAGAGACAGACTGATGATGGTTGGTCGAAGCAAGTCACGTGACAGGTTTGGCTTAGCGTCAGCCCGATGATGGTTGGCTGCGGCATGTCACGTGACAGGTTTAGACCAGCAGCAGACTGACTATGATTGGTTGCCTCAGGCCACGTGACAAATAGAAGCGTGAACATTGTCAACCTTACATTTTTGGAAATCCTTTGGCTGGTCTGATGTTGTGCGGAGTTGCCCCAACGGATGCCGCTGGCCTCCTCCGCGTTCCATGAACAAGACATTCCACCTCTCTGATCCAGGTTGTTTTCTCTTGCTGGGCATTTTCTCGGACTTACTGCCAGGCCTGGCAACCCCTCCCTGCTCTGCTTTGAGAAGGGACCACTCTGCCTTACTTTAAGTCCCAAGCAAAATCCCACCTTCTCCCGGAAACCTCCCAGAACCCGTCTTAGTTCTAGTTACTTAACCTCTTAATTTCTTTCTGTTATATTCTCTGTAGCTTGTTTTGTAGGTATTGGTATGCACATTTTCTCCTCCCTTAGATTTTAAGCTCTTTGATGTCAGGGACTGTTTTATGCCTCTTTTTGTACCCCCAGTGCATAGTGCCAGGCACATAGTAGGTGCTTAATGTTTATTGAATTGAATTTAAAACGGCCTGTATTAAACTGATGGCACATAATTTGTTAAATTTTTAATTCTAACTTTGAAAGAAAATAATTTCTCTGTTAGAAAAGGATTCAAAGTTAATTTAGAATTTAAGTATAAGTCCCAGTGGACTGGTACAAAGTAAGAGAAGTTAATGAATAATAATAGTTACATAGTTAAGTATAATAATAGGTTTTTTTTAAAAAGCTGACATTTGCATAGAACTTTCTATTCTGCAAAGTACTTTACACGTGTTTTTATTTGATCACAGAGATGCTTAGAGATAAATACTCCAGGTATTATTATTCCTGGTTCACAAATGAGAATGTTGAGACTTCTGTCTACATAATAAGTTGGTGTCAGAGGTAGGATTAAAATCCTACTCTTTCTTGACTGCCTAGTCCAATACTCTTTTACCTATACCTAAAGGTGAGCAGAAATAATTAAGAATAATGAAGTTTAAAAGGGAAAAAAATACTGAATTGAGTTCAATACACAACTTTACTACAGGCTAGTTGTGTGACATTAGACAAATTCCAATCAATAACTAACTAGACCTGTGGATGCTGAGTTTGTTCCTATTTAAATTGTGGTTATTTGACTACATCATTGGTTCTCAAAGTGTGGTCCTGAGACCCTTTCAGGGGGCGTACTAGGTCAAAATAATTTTTATAATAACACTAAGATGTTTTAATGTCAAATGTAGTAAATATCAATAAATATAACCCACATATACAAAAACCCTTTGTGGAATGCTCAATTTTTTTTTTTAAAGAATGTAATGGAGTAGGGGGCAGCTAGGTGGCACAGTGAATAGAGCACCGGCCCTGGAGTCAGGAGGACCTGAGTTCAAATCCAATCTCAAACACTTGACACACTTACTAGCTGTGTGACTTTGGGCAAGTCACTTAACCCCAATTGCTCGCCAAAAAAGAAAAAAAAAAGAATGTAAAGGGGTCCTGAGACCAAAAAGTTTGAGAACTCTGAACTAGTTAAGCTTTAAAATTTCTTTCAACTTGAAAATTTTATCATCTGATGTACCCTTGTTACAAGGATAATCTATGATAATAATCAAACTTTATCGTTATCAAATAGTATTTATCTAAACTTTTATCTCATCTGTAGCTGCCCCAAGACCTAGGTGCAACTCTTGGCTGCTTGTATTTTTTTTTTTGAAGATTGTTCCAGGTTGTTTATCAGCAATTGAGCATTAAGTTTGGGTTCAACAAGTACTTATTAAGTGTCAGCTATGTTAAAGACACAGTTAAGTGCTGGGAAAAGGAGACTGAACCTATATTTTACCTTTCTTTGCATCCCCAGCACTTAGCACAATGTCTGGTTATAGTAGGTACCTAATAAATGCATGATGACTGCTAAGGATTGACTAGATGTAATTTTATTTCTATAGTGACCTCCCAAGTGAAGAAACTCCCTCTAGGTTAACAGCTCTTCAACTTAAAGTCTTAGAGAATTTCTTGAACCTTTTAGGCAAATTAAGTAACTTAACCAGAGTCCCATGTTTCATGTGTGTCAGAAGTGGACTTTCAACTCATCTGGGTTTTCTCTGCTTTGAGACAAGTTCTCTATGCACTACACCGTGCTATTTATTGTGTTAAGGATTCAGAAATGAAAGATAATGCAGTATTTGCCTCCAAGGAACTGATTCATAGGAGGGGAATAATTTACGTACAGAAATAAGCATGATAAAGTCTGCATTAGGAGCTAAGAAATACATCCAAGAAAGGCATCTTCTTGAGCATGACTCTCTCAAGGAGGAGAGATGTGGAGGCTGCTGACTTTAGAAAGGCAGCAACCTAAGAGGAACTTTGTAGGGACTCTATATAGGGAAAAAAAGGACTCCCAGTGAGCAGGAGCTGTGAGCAACCCCTTTGCCACTTGTATTCTCTACATATGTTACCTCCCTTACTTTGTCTGGAAATATGGGAACTCTGTGAAGGATGTTTCACTTGGCACTTAAGAGGCTAGGTTAGAAGGAGAAAGGAATAAACATTTATAAAGCTACTACTGAAGAGGTTTTACCCACTTAGAGGGTTAGGGTTGCCTGAGACCCCAAAACACCAACATGCTGGGTCCTGCTGAAAGAATTCGACTCAAGTCTTCTCAGCCAAAGAAAAAGTAAAGTTTATTAATAGTTCACCATATTGAGTAGACTCTTAAGGAGCCTAGGTATCTATGATGCTTACATTGGGCAAGCAGGACAGAGTAAGGCTATCACAGAATAGAGAGCTCAAGGGGGCTCCTAGAGCCTACACCTTGTCACTACCAGTCCCTGGCATTGTGATCTAAGCATGTTACAAATATCTCACTTGATCCTCACAACAGCGTGAGGTAGGTGCTATTATTATCCCCAGTTTTACAGTTGAGGAAATTGAGGTAGATGGAGGTTAAGTGACTTGCCCAGGGTTACACAGCTAGAAAGTATCTAGGGTCACATTTGAACTCATGTCTTCCCTCCTCTGGTCTGAGTGTTCTATTCACTGGTTGCCTAGCTGCCTCTGAGCAAAATATAAAAGACTGAATGAATAAGCCTTTATCAAGGGTTTACTCTGTGCCAAGTACTAGGGATACAAACATAAAATCCAAGATGGTCCCTGCCCTCAAGAAGCTTACATTCTAAGAGTGTGTATTTGTGTGGAGAAAGAGCAGATCTAGAAGAGTGATGGCCAGGGCAGGGAGTTCTGGTCTGTTTAGTAAGTAGGCACTGGGAATGGAGCCATAGGGTAGTAGATTTCCAGTATCAGTGGCATTACTGATTTGATTATGTTTCTAAAAACAAAGGGTATTGGTGGGGAGGTGGGGTGAATTGCACTGTGGGGAGGAAAAAAGGGGAAGGAATAGGTGGGAAAGAGGAGTAAGGCAGCTGATGAGAAGATTGCTTGGGGAGCAGGGAGTAAAAGTGAAGCATGGCCAGGGCTTGCCTGAAATAGTAGGCATGGTGAGGCACTCACCAATTAGAACCATTTCAGTAGCAGGAAGAGAAGCCAGATTGCTAGTTACTGAAGGGAAAGTGAGTGGGTGGTGAGGGTAGGAAGGCAGAGAATGTAGCCTACTCCTTCTGGAAGCTAATTATCCTATTAACACCTTCACTCTGAGCATCTCCTCTTCTAATGGTCGCTCCTGTCACACAAAGGGAAATTTATACATGAAGACACTTCTTTTTTTTCCCCCAGCAACACAGCTGTCTCCTTCGTGCTTCACCCCCCAAATTCTTAAAATGGTGACACATCTTTCCATCTGCAGTATTGACTTCCCTTAGATAGCCTGACTGCAGTCTGGAATTTTATTTCTGTTTCATAGCCTCCCCTTAGAAATCTTCTGCAACTCCTAAAAATGGGCCAAACATTTCTTTTTCATTAGAGTATTTTAGCACCTACCTGAAATCGACAGAAACATTTTAAACAAAGTTAAGTGGCTTCTTCAAGATGAACTTCATGTAGAAAAGCTAATGGGTTATTGTTAGAATTGTGTGATGTTTCCTTGCATGGACATTGGTTCTGAAAGTTATGGCTCAAGAAAGGAGCCCAGAATGGAATGTTTTTCCAGAATTATATGTTAAATTC
>JAQQSU010006014.1:0-13639 GCA_028627135.1 Pseudochirops cupreus | reverse complement strand
ATGATTTCTTTTCCATGCTTACCTTCTCATGCTTCTTGTATTTGAGTGTCAAATTTTCTATTCAATGCTCTTTTTTTTTCCTGAAGAATGCTTGAAAGTCCTCCACCTCATTGAATGACCATATTTTCCCATGGAACATTATACTCAGTTTTGCTGGGTAGGTGATTCTTGGTTTTAATCCTAGCTCCCTTGATCTCCAGAATTTCGTATTCCAGGCTCTTTGATCCCTTAATGTAGAAGCTGCTAGATCCTGGGTTATCCTGATTGTGTTTCCACAGTATTCAAATTGTTTCTTCTTGGCAGCTTGTAATATTTTTTCCTTGATCTGGAGACTCTGGAACCTGGTGATAACATTCCCAGGAGTTTTCTTTTGGGGATCTTTTTCAAGAGGTGATTGGTGAATTCGTTCAAGTTCTATTTTTTTCCTCTTGTTGTAAAATATCAGGGCAGTTTTCCTTGAGAATTTCTTGAAAGATGCTTTCTAAGTTCTTTTTTTTGATCATGGCGTTCAGGTAGTCCAATAATTTTTAAATTGTCTCTCCTGAATCTATTTTCCAGGTCAGTGGTTTTTTCAAAGAGATATTTTACATTGCCTTCTATTTTTTCATTTGTTTGGATCTGTTTAATAGTATCTTGATTTCTTATAAAGTCACTTGCTTCCATTTGCTCCACCCTAATTCTGTATGAATTATTCTCTTCAGAAAGCTTTTGTGATTCTTTTTCTGTCTTGCAAATTCTACTTTTTAAGGCATTCTTCTCCTCCTTGGCTTTTTGGGCCTCTTTTGTCATTTGAGTTAATCTATTTTTTAAGGTGTTATTTTCTTCAGTCAGGTTGTTGACCCTCTTTTCATGATTTTCTTGCATCATTCTCATTTCTCTTCCCAATTTTTCCTCCATTTCTCTTATTTGGTTTTCAAAATCCTTCTTAAGCTCCTCTATGGCTTGTAATAAGTTTACATTTTTCTTGGGAGCTTTTTGTGTGGGAGTTATGAATGTGTTGTCTTCCTCCCATTCTGTGCTTTGATCTTTTTTGTCCCCAAAAAAGCAATCTAAAGTTGAATTGCTGCTCTTGCTTTGCTTCCTTTGCCTGCTCATGTTGCCAGTAAGTTACTTGACTTTTGGTCTCAGTAGAACTCTGCTTTTAGAGGGGAGTGCTTTGTCCCAAATTGCTGGGATTTTTGGAGCTTCTGGAGCTTTTAGGTAACCACCATCTCTGCAGCCCCCACCAGCTTTATCTCACTGGTTACACACCTCAGGACCACCACCCAAGACCATGATCCCAATCCAGGCTGGTTATGTCAAGAGCACTTAGCCTCTGAATGATTTCTTGGCCCCCCTGCAGTCTGTAGGCTGGGAGCGCTGAAGCAACCAGGTGGAGGTTGCTTCTGGGCCACTGCTCCACTTCTTGCCATGGGGGCAGTCGGCTGGACCTGCTCCTTTCCCCCAAATTTAGCCAAGTTCCACTGACCTTTCACGTTGTCCTTGGCTCTTATGGTTTGGTAATTCTGGAAACTGCCACAGCTGCCAGTGATCCACCCTCCAGAAAGCTCCTGCCATGGCTTGTCCTGGCCACTGTGGGGCAACAGCATTGGTTTCAGGCCAGGCTTGTCTTGGCTCAACAGTGTGCTGGAATGAACCCTTCCTGTCTCTCTGCCATGCTGCCTTCTGCAGGAGCTTTGTTTCTCTGTCATTTTATGATTTCTGGAGCTCTAAAATTTGTTTAGAGTCATATTTTATTGGTATTTGAGGTAGTTATGGTGGGAGCTCCTGGAGTTCTCCTGCTTCTATGCCACCATCTTGACTCCACCCCTGTAATATTTTTTAATTTAGTGTATTATGTATGTATGTATGTATGTATGTACATGTGCATGTATATATATGTTATGTATGTATATATACATAACAGATTCATATAGATATTTTAACTCTGAATTTTCAATTTGATTTTTTCTTGTATAATCTAATATTTCTCAACAGAAATTCTAAAGTCCACTTTGGTAATTCATCAGGGAAATACCTAATTCTGAATGGTAAAAATTTTCCCCCAAAGCAAAATTATATCTGAGACATAATATTGTAATTGGGTATCCTTTTGCTCATGAATAAAATATACATTTAACCTAGACTTTATAGTTTATTTGAGTAACAATTACCACTCATTTTATTTTGATGCCTAAGTTCTTTTCTGAGGCTTGCCTTATTCTGTTACAGTTGGATTTATCCATGAAACCTAAAGGGAAGTTGACCTCCTATAATAGGCCTTCACTTTCCTACTGGCAGTAAAGAGAACCGTGTAGTGAATATTTTGGCTCATGGCACACTTGTTTGTTCTATTATCTTAGCAGGATAGAAAGCAATAGGAACAGACAATCAATACCCCAGCTGATAAATGACAGACATTATATAATTTGATGTTTTTAGGAAGATGAAATTGCTTTTTTTCTTACATAAGAACCATACACTAATAAGGCATATATTCTAGGAAGCAATGTAATAACAGGATATATTATTTTTTCATTGCCACAAAAATCCACAATTTAATTTCAAAAAGATGGTGATAGAAAAAGGATTAAGTGAATTTTTAGCTTTATGTTACTACTTGAAAAAATAATTCTGATATAGATTTCCAGCAGCAGTATTAAATGAATACTAAGTCTAATACTCTTTAATAAATCCAAATAAACAATAAATGAGTCAAGTAAAAAGCAAAAAAAAAACAACAAAAAAAACACAAAGAAAAAAAATAAAACCCAAAAAACAGCCCTCAAAAGGAGAAAAAACACTTGAATGAAAACAAAAGGAGTAACTAAAAAAAAATACTCCACTCATAAAAAGAAGCCAATACAATGCAATAAAATAAATTAAGACAAGATAGACAAAAACGTAATGTTATAAGAACAATAATCTGACCACCAGAAGTAATACTAAATTTGCCACAAGAACATTCAGTGATTGATAAATTTAATAAGAGAAGTAAGGGAACCTCGGATAAGTATAAAATGGAAATTAAATCAACCCAGGAAGCACATTAAAAAAAAAAAAGAAATGGCCTAGTCAATGGAAAATTCTGAGTAATAGTGAATTTTCTGAGGAATAACAAAGATAAAAGAAAACAAATACAGAACAAATGGCATTTTTAAAAAATGTAATTGATATAATTGATAGAGATTTGAAAAACACAAATAAAGGATATTGAGCTAGGGGACTATGCTTGATGAGATATGAATTAATTTTCTTCCCCAAATATATGAAAAAAAAAACAAAATAGAAGTCTGTAGGCCATATTTCATGAAATATACAAGAAAAAACATCTTCAAATATGGGGGAAAAGGTAAACTATAGATCAACAGAATGTACCAGAGACTATTAAGAAATGAAAGTCCCTAAACTTTACTCTCCTAGAAATGTCAAATATGAGGGGTTTATGAAGAAGAAAATTCTACAAACTGGCAGGAACAAAGAAACAAAAATAAGATAACTATATCAAAAATCACTAAGGCAGAAATTGCAATATTTCCACTAAAGAACTGGAATGACATGAGTTCTTATGTAAAACAAAAAAAAATTTAAAAATTTCTTCTTCTATCCATCAATATTGAGTTTTTTTTTCTTTTACGAGAATAAGTGATTTTTGATACAATCAATAGTCTCCTAAGCTTCTTAGAAAAGAAGGCAGTTCTAGCAAGTGATACTTGACATCAAGAGGGATAAACAGGGAAACTATATTATAGTGAAAGTATTCCTAGTCAATGAAATAGAACCAATATTAACAATATGTACTAAATGTCATAACAAGGAAATAATTTAAAGAAGTCGTTGAAATGTAAAAATACCTAGATCATAACTATTTAATAATGGATGTCTTTAATATTCTCCTACAAAAACTAGATAAATTTAATGAAAATATAAATCGGACACGCTATGGATATATAGCTGGCCTTATAAACAATAAAATCTAGGTTCAACTCCTAAAGCTTTCACATATTGTCAAAGTGACCCTAGATAAATTTCTTAATCTCTAAGTGCCCCTGTCAGTTCTCTGAATTGGGAGGAGAATTTCAGGACGAGCCTTATCTATAGTAATGAAATCAAAATTTTGTTTTCTTTTCTTCTGTACGAAACCAAAAACAATGAAGGAAACATGAACAAGGAGAATGTAAATGTTAATACAATGCTAAAAAATTGAATTACACATAAACACACATACAAATAACTTAATGGGATGTATGTAGAGAATATTCATGAGGCATATATAGTGTTTTCACATAAAATTTATACAAATAGAAACAATGCAGCCAGAATAATAATAAAATACATGGCTGGAGGTGGGGGGCATTATTCTATTACATTTCTATATGAATCGCAAGTTTAAAATTATACAGGCAAATTATAGAAATATAAATTATGAATTAATCTCTAATAGGTAATTTATTGAAGGTTATCAAAAACAACAGTTTTTGAAAGTGGAAAAAACAAAACTACCAAAGTGATCTGAAAAAATTTCAAAATTGAAAATAAGAAAGAAAAGTAAAATTAGTGCAATTCTGTGACAATTATTTTCTTTTTTCCCCAATTTATTTATTTATTTTTAATTTTCAACATTCATTTCCACAACATTTTAAGTTACAGATTTTTCTCCCTGTCTTTCCCCTCCCCCCACCCCAAAATAGCTATCCTCCTGAATAACCCTTTCCCCAATCTGTTCTCTCTTATGTCCTCCCCCAACCTTCCACCCCCAACTTTCTAGTAAGGCAAGATGGATTTTTATAACCCATTGCCTGTGTATCTTATTTCCCAGTTGCATGTATGTATGTACATATATATACATATATATGTATGTATGTATGTACATAGTTTTTAGAACTTTGAGTTCCAGATTTTTTTTCCCTCCTCACCCACCCCACTGGGAAGATAAGCAATTCAATATAGGTTGTGCATGTGTAGTTATGCAAAACATTTCCATAATAGGTATATTGTGAAAGATTAATTTCCCTCCATCCTATCGTGCCCCTCACTTATTCTCTTTTCTCTTTTGACCTTGTCCCTTTTCAAAAATGTTTGCTTCTAACTACCCTCTCTTCAAATCTGCCCTCCCTTCTATCATTCCCTTTTTTATCCCTTTCCCCCCCTATTTTCCTGTTGGGTAAGATACCCAATTGAGTGTGTATGTTATTCCCTCCTTAAGCCAAATTCAATGATAGTAAGGTTGTCACATTGCCTTTTACCTTCCTGCTCTTCCCCTCTATTGTAACAGTTTTCTCTTGCCTCTTTTATATGAGATAATTTACCCTAATCTATCTCTCCCTTTCTCCTTCTTCCAATATATTCCCCTCTCACCTCTTATTTTATGTTTTTAGATATCATCCCTTCACATTCAACTCCTCCTGTGCCCTCTTCCATGTATACATGTAAACCCATATGCACACCCTCACGTAGATATCTATACACACCTACACCCTCACATATATATGCATGTATACACATATATACATATGTATATTACTTTCAATCGTCCTCATATTGAAAAAAGTCTTACAAGTTACAATGATTGTTTTTTCCATGCAGGAATATAAATAGTTCAATTTTAAGAAGTTCCTTATGATTTCTTTTCCTTGTTTACCTTCTCATGCTTCTCTTGCATCTTGTATTTGGAAGTCAGATTTTCTGTTCAGCACTGGTTTTTTTCATCAAGAATGCTTGAAAACCCTCCATTTCATTGAATGACCATACTTTCACCAGAAGCAACGCACTGAGTTTTGCTGCATAGGTGATTCCCAGCCTTAACCCTAGCTTCTTTGACCTCTAGAATATCATATTCCAAGCCCTTTGATCCCTTAATGTAGAAGCTTGCAGGTCTTATGCCATCCTGATTATGTTTCCATAATACTCAAATTATTTTTTCCTGACTGCTTGCAGTATTTTTTTCTTGACCTGGGAACTCCAGAATCCAGCTATAACATTCCTAGGAGTTTTCTCCTTGGGATCTTCCTCAAGAGGTGATTTTTTAATTCCTTCAATTTCCATCTTGCCCTCTGGTTCTAGAACACGAGGACAATTCTGCTTGATAATTTCTTGAAAGATGGTGTCTAGCTCCTTTTTTTGGTCAGAGTTTTCAGGTAGTCCAACAATTTTTAAATTATTTCTCCCGGATCTATTCTCCAGGTTAGTGATTTTTCCAGTGAGATATTTCATATCATCTTCCATTCCTTCATTTGCCTGGATCTGTTTTATAGTATTTTGATTTCTCATAAAGTCATTAGGCTCCACTTGCTCCAGTCCAATTTTGAAGGATTCACTCTCCTCAGTGAGTTTTTGAAATTCCTTTTCCATCTGGCAAATTCAACCTCCTAAGGCATTGCTCTCTGCATTGGCTTTTTGGGTCTCCCTTGCCATTTGAGTGTCTATTTTTTAAGGTGTTATTTTCTTCAGTCAGCCTGTTGATTCACTTTTCTTGATTTTCTTGCATTATTCTCATTTCTCTTCCCAATTTTTTTCCTCTACTCCTCCTACCTGGTTTTCAAAATCCCTCTTGAGCTCCTCCATGGCCTATAACCAGTTCACATTTTTCTTTGGAGCCTTTGATGCAGGAGTTCTGAGTTTGGTGTCTTCCTCCTGTTCCATGATTTGAGTCTTTTCATCCCTGAAAAAGGAATCTGTGGTAGGATTGCATTTCCTCTACTTGCTCATGCTGCCAGTCAATTACTTGACTTTTGAACTCCTTGCCATGGCAGAACTCTCTCTACAGAATGGAGAGAGCTTTGTCCCAAATTTCTGGGGTCTTCACAGCTGGTGGAGCAATTAGGAGAGTGCCCTCTCTGCAGCTCCCACAGGCTCTGGCACCTGGCCACACATGCCAGGACCTCCACCCAAGACTGATCCAGATCCAAGCAGGTCAAACCATGACTGACCACCCTTTGAATGGTCACCTGGTCCTCTCACAATCAGCAGGCAGGGGCTCCTGATGCAGCCATGCAGCGGCAGCCAACACGCCTCAGCTGCCTCATGGCCCCATGGGCAATGGCCAGACCAAGCTGTGTTTTACTCTCCTGAAGTCAACTCTGGCAGCTGTTGGTTGGGGCTGCTGTGGGGCCAAAACTGCACAGGTCCTGCATGGTTCAGCTTGGCTCCCAGCTTGCTGAGATAGCCCTTTCCTGCCAGCCTGTCAGCTGCCTTCAGTGGGGGATCCATTTCTCTCTGTCACTTTGTGCATTCTATAGCTCTAAAATTTGTTTAGTGTCATTTTTTTAACATGTCTCAGAGTAGGTGGAAGCTAGAGCCACAGGGAAGTCCTGTTTCTACTCCGCCCTCTTGGCTCCCCCCATGATAATTATTTTCAACCCATCAAATTGGCAATGTAGGATAAAAAATATTTGTTCTAAAGGAACTGTGGGAAAACAGACACTCCATTTCATTTTTGATACTATAAAATGATCTAGCCTTTGATAAACATATTTGGACTTATAAAATAATTGTTTTTTAACATTCTGCTTACCATTTGACCCAGAGATCCTATAATAAAATGTATATTTTACAGGGATGGTTAATCACCTCTTCCCTCTAAGATAATCTCCCACTTATAGTCCATATATCTTGTATGCATATTGTTATTTCCATGTCGTCTCTCTAATTAGAATGTTAATTTCTGACTCAGGGAGCATGTTTTTGCCTTTGTACCCCACTGTTTTCTATACTTCATGTTAAATAGTTACCACCTGATAAATGCTTTGTGACCAATTGACTGACTGTGGAAAATGAACATTAGCATAATTTTTGTAAAACAAAAATTTGGAAACAAATTCTTTGCCCAACAATTGACAAAAGGTAGATCTGAAAGAATAATTTGTGTATTGACTGCAATTATGCAACTAAGGAAGTGTTAAACATCAGAGAAACTCGAAGTAAACACGAATGGATGACATAGGCAATACCTTATCAGAGTTAAATAGTACAGACTCCCTATTCTTTAACAAATTATGAAGAACAAAAGTGAATGGCAAGGATGCATTATCAGGTCAAATCATTTATTTGTGTTGTTTTGTCTGATTGTCCTCAGGACTATATTTCATTTTGAATTCCTTTGTGTACTTAATTTCAGTTGTTTTAAAACAACATTCATCAATAAAAACTCTAAATTTAAGCAACCATGTCTTTCACAGTTACCATTGTCAAATCAAAAAGAACCTGTTCAAACATGGGCATATTTTAGATCTACAATAAAAATGCCATTCTTAACCTTCTATTTAAGTATTAGATTACCATAAAATTTTTACATAACTAACATATGCTTGCAACAGAAAATATATCAAATATTTCAACATCACCTTTCCTGCCATATTGTTAACAAACTTTTTCTTAATTCATTGATTTGGCTCTGGAATGATCTTTCCAAAGATCTGTGTTTGAGTTTGTTTATGGATTAAGATGTCTCTTTCACTTGCAACCACATACCAAGCAGCAAATCTGTTTAGTTTGCTTCAAACTTTTGACTGAAACCTGCATGGGTGGAGTACTGGTAATGATCTGCTAATTTTGAGGTTTTTGGGGACAGAATTATTATGATTAAGCCTCAGAAAAATAGACCACACTTTTATAAAATGATTATGGTACAGTGGTTAATATAGCATATGGGAACATGCATCAATAGTCATATTGCACCTTTAGCCTCTAGCCAATGTTCACAAAATATTCTATTTATAGATGAAAGCACTTTTTTTTTTCCAAATCACATTTGATTTTTTACTCTTTTACAGATGGTGAGGATGGAATATTAATTTGCTTGTTCAAGGATATGAAGCAAATGACAATTAAAACTGAAAATAAATTGATAGGCCTCCAGATTCCTAATCAAATGCTTTAGTCACTAGACTGCGTTGCCTCTATATAGCCTTAAAAGCAATGATGCTGGGAAATTTTTATATTTTGCATTATATTAAAAATCTGTTCTCTCTGTTCATGCCTACACAATTAACTCCTTTTTACTTTGTCAGCATCACATTTGGACAAAAGCACAGGCAGTCCCCAATATGAAAAAGAGATTGTATTCCAAAAGTTTTTTTTTTGTTTTGTTTTTAACTTGAAGATGTTTGGTATTCTGAGTACATTTTTCCCAGAGCAATAAGGGATATATGTGGTGGCTAGGTTTCAAGGCCATCCAGCAAAACTTTCTTTAAGCTACAACTTAAGTTAATATCAGCATTATTAGTTTGAGTTTGGGGTCTTAGAAGAAGGATACTGCATGGTAGAAGAGAGAGGAAATGGGAATGAAGGAAATTAGAGATTAATCACTCTTCCTTTCCTAATTCAGGGTCAGTGTTAGTTCATTGATTTACTCTTTCCATCTTGGTCTCCATGTCTTCAGATAGTCAAACAGAAATCTTCTTCCTATCCCTTTCCCCCTCCTTTTTGCATAAAAAGTTCCCTACTTCAATGAAGTCACTGGGCAGAGGAAAAATCAACATTGAATCCAAAACAATCCCTGGTAAAGCTGTGGGACATAGGTTTTCTTATACATTTTCAACTCTACAGCAACTCCCCCTCTACCTAGAGAAACATGTATACATACACTCATTCACTCACTGTACACAGTACAGCAGAAAGAACAATAAATTTGAAGTTTAAAACCTTTCATTCCAACTTCACTTCTACATTGTCTGTGGGACAGTGGTAATTCACTAAATTTCCGGAGGTCTTAGTGTCCTCATCTGTAAAATTAATAGTTTATGTTATACTGCCTTTAAGGTAACATTCATTTTGTCATCTATGATGTGAAGGTCCAAATATGTAAATGAGAACTGGACCTATGACTCATTAACATAAATAGGAATTTTTAGATGAACATACTGCATCTAATGATGAATATCAGAAATTTCTCTCTAATTTGTAATCTTATAGAGTTGCCTAGCATGTGAGAGAACAAAAGTCTTGTTCAGGATCATACAGCCTGTGTATAACAGAGACTGGACTTGAATCCAGATTTTCCTGGCTCTGAAGACAGCTCTCTATCCTTTATACCGTGGCTGTCCCTTACAATATTAAATACACATGTGAGATATGTGTGCATATACATATATACACATATGTGCATATTCATATATGTATTTTAATTTGTAATTTCAAATATGCAAGTAAAAGACTTTATTTTGTATATAGTTATTAACTTAGGTGGACAAAATTAGAAACTATAATGTAGATAGATGAATACCTAGATTGATGTAAAGCATTTAGCACAGTTCCTGGAACATATCAGGTGCTATATAAATGATTATTCTCTTCCTTTGTCAGTGGATAGAAAGATAGATAAATTAATTTTTTGCCTGATCTGTGGTTGAGCATTCCAAGTTCATATTGCTGATCAGCCACAGTCAGATACATTAAAACTTGACTCTAACATAGTGATGTTATTTCGGGCCTCTTCAAGAACAAAGGACAACAACCGGATAAATCGCTAAAACATCTGTTGAGTGTTTACTATCTACCAGAAACTATACTAACCATTGGGAATACGAATAAGAGCAAATAAGATGGACTCCACCCTTAAAGAGCTTACATTGTAATGAAGAAGGAAAAACACATTAAAAAGAGAGTTCAAGAGAGAGGGGAGAGTGCTCATTTACTGCAGATGGTGTGGAAATCACTGGAGAATACAATGAAAGCTTGGACCCAGACAAGACAAAATGAAATCTGGCTTAATAAGCCTAGAATTGTACCAATGGTAGAACCCAAATTTTAGGTTTTTAGGAAACTAGATCATGGTGTGAATGGAGATGAGTGAAAATTCCATGTTGTAGAGATAACTGGGAAGTATTATGGAAGCCTGGATTCTAATCAAGATAAGGGCAAAACTGACTTATCAAAGTCCAGAATAGTTCCTGAGATAGAGTTCAATTTCCTGGTACTAAATAGATGGGGATTATGAACAAAGTGGAGCATGACAATAAGAGAACAGGGAAGTGGTAGGGATGTGTACACCTGTGGAACCAATGGACTTTGAATATGAACCCTTTTTCACATGTAATAATATTGTTCTGACAATAAATAATCATAATCACATGGCTTAGTTTACAGTTGGTTAGCCATGGTCTAATGGGAGAGAGAATAGAGATTTTTTTTTCCCTTCTTTTTTTCAAGGGAGGATAGATACTTCTAACCTACTAGTCTGTCAATGGCTTCATAGGACTGAAGCATAGTGAAATTTGCCCTTTTTAAAATCTTCACAAACACCTGGCACAAAGGAAAGCAATCAAAGATTATAGGAATTAGATATGACTCCCCATTTATACTTGAAACAGAGACTGATTCAACAATGTCATTATCTATATCAAAAAGGAAAAATAAAATCGAGTCCCACTACCACCACAGTTTTATTCATAGATTTATGTGTAATTGGATAATATTAGATCACTTCTCATTCATTTTCTATCCTGTTTAATTTGCCATCTACATTATTCCCTCATTGAAGATCTCTCATTTTATCATTTATTGCAATTTCCACAAGTTTGACTATGCCTTATCTAAGGCCAAGCTCTCTCTTTTACTTCATTCCTTCATGGATTCCACTGATAGTACATTCCTTTGATTACACTTGCAATTTTTTTTCCTCATTAATTTTCTATTTACAAATGATTGGTATAAATAGTATTTCACTTAATTGGGTAAATTGTCCTTTTTGTCTTCAGTTCACGTTACTCTGCCCTTAATGATGGTATGTTTAATATGTACATCATTAACATACACTTTTTAGATCATTGCAAATTCTGATGAGGGACCCATTTCTTTCCATCTTGAGTTTCAACTTGGATTATGTTTTTTTTTTAATTCCTTATATAGTCTTTGTTCAGTTCTTGTATCTCAGACTAATAGCAGCTCTAGGGAAAAAAAAATCATTGTACCTCTAGTTAAATTCTACAATCTTTATATATTCAAGAACCTCATACAATCTAGGTGGTTCTGTGGATGGAGCTCTGGGCCTGGAGTCAGAAAGACCAGAGTTTTAATCTGGCCTCAAACATTTACTTGCTGTGTGACTAGTAAGTCACTTACTCACTGCCTGCCCCAGTTCCCTCATCTGTGAAATGGGGATCATAAAAGCACCTCCTGTTGAGGGTTGCTGTGAGGATCAAATGCAATATCATTTGTGAAGCACTCAGCACAATGCTTGGTAAAGAGAACTGATGTTGTTGCGTAGTTCAATCATGTCTGAATCTATGTGACCCCATGTACCATAACATCTTAGACCTTTCTATAATGCACTATCTCTCACAGTCTCTCCAAGCTTATACTCATTCCTTCTACGATACTGTCAATCCATCTCATTCTTTGCCATCCCCTTCTCCTTTCACTTTTAATTTTCACCAATATTAGACACTTTTCCAATGAGTCCTTTGTTCTCATTATGTGGCCAGAGTATTTAGGCTTCAGATTCATTATTTGACCTTCGAATAAATAGCCTGAAATAATTTCTTTAATTATTGACTGATTTGATCTCTTTGTTACCCAAGGGACTCTCAAAAGTCTTCTTCAGTACCACTATTTGGAAATATCAATTGTGTGATGTTCAGATTTTCTTCTAGTCCAACTTACACAGTCATACGCTGGCAATGGAAAAACCATAGCTTTGAATATAAAGACTTTTGTCAACAAGGTATTTATTATCTTTGCTCTTTAGTATGCTGCCCAGACTTGCTATAACTTTCTTTCCAAAGAGCAAGTGTCTTTTAATTTCATGACTGCAGTTGCTGTCTACCACAACTTTTTAGCCCCAAAATATAAAATCTGATGCTGCTTCCATTTGTTCTCCCTCCATTTGTCAGGAAATTATGGGACCAGTTGCCAAAATAATATTTGTGGGGTTTTATACTAGATTTCATCATCATCATCCATAGAACAATGACTGGCACATAGTAGGTGTTTAATATTGCTTTGTTTCCTTCATACCTATGAAAGACAGAATCAAGAAGAGAGAAGGTTGACAATTTCTGGGTTAATATAAACATGCCTGTAACATAATAGGCACTTAAAAATTCTTGTTGATTGATAGATTTTCTTTTTCCTGAACCACCCAATATTCTACCTCACTTGTCGAGATGGCATATACCTCTTTTTTTTAAAACTTTTGTTTATTTTTAGTTTATATCGTTCAATTCCACCAGATTTGAGTTACAAATTTTCTCCCCATCTTTCCCCTACTGAGCAACCCAAAACAGTAATCCTACTGTATATTCCCTTCCCTAATCTGCTCTCTCCTATATCCATCCTCAGCACCCCCCTGAATTTCCAGTAGGGCAAGATGGATCTGCCTACCCCAGTGCCTGTATATCTTATTTCCCAGTTGCATGTAAATAATAATAATGATAATGATATAAACACGAACATATATACATATATACATATATACATGTATATATATATACATATATATATATATATATATATGTATTTAACATTTGATTTTAGAATTTAAATTCTAGATTCTTTCCCTTCCTCCCTCATCACCCACCCCCTCTGGAAAGACAAGCAATTCAATAAAGGCCATATGTGTGTAGTTACACAGAACATCTCCACATTGGACATATTGTGAAAGACTGACCATATTTCCCTCCTTCCTATCCTGCCCCCCAATTGTTCTATTCTCTACTTTTTC
>JAQQSU010006013.1:0-13639 GCA_028627135.1 Pseudochirops cupreus | reverse complement strand
AACTTAAATCTTCACTGATACTTTTGGGGTACTGTATAATTTATAGCTATTATTATAAATCAGTACAGATTTATTACCAAGGTCATGGAGTACAGCAATACTACAAGAGAATGGTAGCCATGAATTCTATTTCTCAGGAAAAATTCTTTGATGCTAGGCTTTATTCCTTGGACTCACTGCAGTCTACAGGAGCAACTAACTAGAGTCAAAGCATTTGTACTTAGAGAGGATAGAGGACAGCAGACTCTCTTTGGAGATAGCTACTGGGTAATCTCTTGCTTATAGGTGGAATGCATCATTGCAAATTTTTATCACATGATTTCACTAAACAGCCGGAAGGTCACAATAGCTACTCAGCTAATGGATGTTTGTCATAGGGCTGTTGGGGAAGAGATCTCATTCACAATAATGTATCCCTTGGAAAGTCTTGAACATTAAGTACATTCTAAATGGATTCTTAGGCACTTAGGACATCAAAGAGCTGAATTAAGACTGTGTATTACAGGGTCTTGCTCTGTCCTTGACAGTGTCTTCTGAGTTTGCTCCTATTCTCTGTGGTATGCTTGACTTACCAGCTATGGGATCCCAACAAAGGTATGTAATGTGTTCTTAGACCCATATTTAAAGCATTTCCAACTTGATGTAGGAACTACCAGACTAGTCTACTAGTATAGCCTTCAAGAACCTAGAGTTACCTCCACTTCTCTGCCACTGGTTCAGTAGTTCCTTCTTTA
Source organism: Pseudochirops cupreus (assembly GCA_028627135.1). Classification (NCBI taxonomy): domain Eukaryota; kingdom Metazoa; phylum Chordata; class Mammalia; order Diprotodontia; family Pseudocheiridae; genus Pseudochirops; species Pseudochirops cupreus. The sequence continues at coordinate 12,905 of JAQQSU010006013.1, read as the reverse complement.
ATTGGTGAGTTCTGGCCCAAGTCCACTACTTTGTTAGCAGCCCAGATCATCTCTGCTCACTTCTCTTCTGAATCTGCTACTTACTCCCCAGACTTTTCAGTTTTTGCTCTACATAGGCCTTGCCTATCCACTTCACTGCCCCTTCTCCTTTTATGTGTTGTCTTTCCCCATTAGAATGCAAGCTACTTGAGGGTAAGGACTGTCTTTTGTTTGTGTGTATTTGTATCACCAATACTTAGCATGTTACATGATACATTGTAAGTGCTTAATAAACACTTCATATATCTATCTATATTATCTATTCATGCCATGATAGCTTCAGAGGGGGCCTTAGATGTAGAAATAAGATGTGATATTCGTGATCAATGGTATATGGAATATAGTGATTTGATTGTTGGGATGAAGCAAAACAAAGATTACCAGGCTCTTTTAGTCTTTTCTATCTGCACATTGCTTTTTCATAGACCACAACTAGACGCAATAGAGCAGGAAGGCATTGAAAAGAATTTTCTAGTACTAAGTCAAATAAGAGTTTCAACTAAGAGAATCTGAAAGGAGTTAAAAAGACAGATGTAAAAACCTAAGGGCTTTTTTTACCTGGTTGGCTGGGTACAGCTGACTAGGGCCTGCATCTCAAAAGAGATGAAGTATTCTGAAGCAAAGAGTTTTTCAGAGCTGAAACCATAGCAGCAGCTGCAGCAACTTAATGAAGAAGCCACATCAGAGCCAAAACCAATCAGATGGTACCGAAGAGTAAGAGCAGCTGAGTGGAAATGCCCATAAGAGAACAGGGAGTAGTAGTAGAGAGCAACTCAGCAAGCTCAGAAAATTACATTACCAGATAAAATCAGCAGTTTCACAATATTAAAGACATTAATTGCTCAACCATGAACATTCCCAAATCATATATGTTCCCTGCAAATGTCCCTTCCCTGAGCTAAAGGTATCATAATTGAAGGAAGAGTCTAACTCTATGTAGAATCTGTCTTATCACTTTTTCTTTTGCTATGCTATTTAAATCTTTTGCTTTAAATTAATGCAACTTCTGGTAGGCCTAGTAAAATAATATACATTGAGAGGGGTTCATGAGCTATGGTTTACTACCTGACCTACAAACTGTCTCAAATGTGAGTTAGCTTTCCTGAGAGTACATATGTAGAGGAGAGGGAGCTGAGTCTTCAAATTATATCTTTATCTGAACAGAATTAATATCTGAATTTTATGTTACTTACACTTCTCTCAATTGTCTAAATTTCAGAAAAGATAATCTCTTATGCCTATGCACTCATTAACTAATGATATCCTTTACCTGTTGACTAGTCTAGAACATGGCAAAAAATTCACAGAGCAGGTGGGCCTAGAAGGATGAACAGGATAAATAAAAAAAGTTATTCTCTATGGTAGAAGTGTAAGCAAGGAACAAAGGTGGTAATAGTATGAATGTGTATGTGGAGACTTCTGAAGAAATAAACTTAATTATATCAGAGAATATGTGTTGGGAAGAGGTAGAAGGTAAGTTGAGTTACTTCTTTAATGAGAGTGAGAAAAATATTAACGATCAGTAGACAAAGTTTCAAGGAGTAACAAGTCATTGTTCTTTTTGTCCAACTACTACCAGTTTTAAAAAGTTTAGGTTACTACACAGGTCACTAAACAAATGTTTACTTGACATCTGGGTTTGTCTTACCCTGGTGGGTACTGATTCTTTCTCTGAGTGTTGAATTCCTAAAACACAAAATATCCATATAAACCTTTAAATAGATGGTACAGTGCTGTAGAAGGGTGAGAAATCAGGCACAAGAAAGCATTGGGTTTACGTTTTCATTTTAAACTGTTCTATCTTTACAAAAATCATTCACCATACCCCCACATTTGTGGCATAGTACTGTATACACACACACACACATACCCACACACCCCAAATATAAATATTTTTTCTCTCCCTTTTCATGGGATTTAAATGTCTTTGGTGGGGTATTTTTTTTGTTTGTTTATTTCAATAGATTTAAGCCTCCTTAAGAACAGTTCTTTTCTATATTCTTTGTGAATTACTTTGTATACAATCTTGCCTGTTATAAAGATTTAAGGAAAAAATAGTTTCCTACACTTTGGCAATACTCAAAAGCCACTTCACATGATGGCTGCTATGCCAGCTGACAAACAATAGTTCGAAATCAAGGGACTAATTCAAATCTATTATAACCTTCTGGGCAAAGGGCCCATAAACGTCCACCCAGTTAAATTTTTCTTCTAGGAGCAATTAACTTAGACCCATTCAACCACATAACACAGTTTCAATGTAATTTCACCCTGAACTATAGAAATAGACATACATACATGTATGCATGCATATATTTTTAAATTATAATAAAAGGTAGATGAATTATAGAACAAGGATATCCTGTGGAACACATAGTTCTGTTATTAGGTTTCCTAATGGTATCTTGACTTTTTCTGAACATTTCAATTTTGATATTTATTTCAAAGGCCTTATCCTTTCATTGGTGTAGGTACATTCATTATTCACAGTCTCTATCGACTGAAATATCTTATAATTTAGTAAATTGTCTTCTTGAATGCTGTGGCCAAAGTTAATCAGCTTGCTACAAAGGTGATGACTAGCTTGTCTGAGTTTCATATGACTAGCTTTCAGAAAACAGACATACAATCTATCCCTGTCTCTGCCTTTGAAGTCTTTCTTAGTATGGGTCAATTCTACATAAAGATGCCTCTGGAGGAAGACTTTATGGAAGGAAATTTTTATATTTATATTTGAGGTGTAATTTGAGATTTATCCCTGTTATTACAAGGTTGAGAATGAAAGTGGGAACCAAGTACTTGACCCTCATTTTGGAAGAGCACCGATGACATCACAGGGTGAGGTCTTGACTTGTCTGTGAATTGGATTTAAGTGAGGCAGAATTTCACAAAGTTATCAGCCTCACTCTCTCTTCCTGAGTCACCCATGCCCAGGGGCAGGATAAAAGTCAAGATGACTGATGATGGCCCAGGATGAGGTGGATGATTTTGGCATCTTTGCTGTCTGATCATGTTCTAAATGCTCCACAGAGCCTTCTTTAACTGCCTTCATGGAGACTGGAACAAACCATTTTCATCTCCCCATAAGATGTATTCTTAACATGCTTGGGGTAGTATTTCTAACACACGAACAGGTTTGAGGCCTGTGGGTTACCCTCAACCTGGTTTAGCCTGTCTACCAAGATACACATGCTATAACTTCTTGGAGCCACAGGTGAGAGTTGGGTGAAGGTGGACACTAAAGGTGGATGAGCATGCTTGAAAAGGGCTAGCAAGCCCTCAACCACAGGTGCTAGTCTTCCCTTAACATCCCATAAACCCCAGATAGATAAGGAGTAGCTAGGTGGCAGAGTGGATAGAGGGTCAGGCCTGGAGTCAAGAAGACCTAAGTTTCAAATCTGGCCTCAGACATTTACTAGCTGTGTGACCCTGGGCAAGTCACTTAACCCAGTTTGTCTCAGTTTCCTCATCTGTAAATGAGCTGGAGAAGTAAATGGCAAACTGTTTCAGTATCTTTGTCAAAAAAAAAACAAACTCAAATGGAGACCAACATGACTGAAACAACTGAAGAATAGATAAGTAAAGCATTTATTAAGCCACAGACACTGTGCTAAGTGCTTGGGATAGGAAAACAATGAAACAAGACAGTTCCTCCTCCCAAGAAGTTTATATTCTAATAGGAAAAGACAAAACAAAAAGGGGAATTGGGAAAATGGAGAGGCTACCTACACAGAGGCAAAGCAGTTATGTAGAAGGTGGAGTAGACCAAACAGTGAAATGGGTCCATTCCAGACCTATATCTCCTTGAGAATCAGTAGTGAATTTTTATCTTGGGAGAGGTGAGGATCTCACTCCAACTTAGCATTTGTCAATCTGAGAAAGAGATTCCATTACTACATTAGCATACTGGTATGATACATAGATATACCAATTTATTTATGGAAAGCCATTCTAGGCTAATACTAGCTACTCTATCTTGTATTGAAGTATCTCTTAGAGTTCTTTGGTCTTTCAATACTATCCTTTATCTCCATTTCTCTTCATAGACCTTCCCTACATCATTAGGTTTGCAGAGATGGTGTGGATGCTTATTACATCTCATTTTGTTTGTTTTAATTAGGGACTACAATGCTCTATTATCTTAAAAATGGAAGAAAGGTATTTGTCAATTATTTTCTAATATTTAGGTATTTTGTATAAATTATTTTCCAATATTTAGGTATTTTCCCATATTAGATACTTTAATTCAATGTTTCAGTTCATCCCTATTGATAAACATTATTAAGTCTACCATTTTTTCTCCAGTATAACTTATTATTGATAATTATGTCCCATTACTTTGTCCTTTCTTGTATTCTCTAACCCTTAAACCTTACTTTATGTTCTTACTTTATTTTCTGTTCCTCTCTTTCCAAATTCTTTTTATGTGTTTGTATTTCTTTAATTTTCCTCTTTCTATAGTCATATTGATGGCCTTTGTTAAACTTCATCCCTTAAGTTCCCTCCCTCCCCCCAATTCCTCTTTCTTTTTGACTGTATTCAAACAGGGCTTTATTTAACCTGTCACTATTTTCCTCATGTTTATTTAACACTGATCTGTTTTCAGTTCCACATACTGCAGTACGAAATATAATCTACTTGTATTGTTTTAGTTTGCAAATTTACTCCTATATGAATTACTATCATTCTATTGATTTGATTGCATGCTGTTATCCCCTCTTTAGTACCATTCCTCCCTCATGGTTCCCTTTTCCATTAATCTTTCCAGTCTAATGACAGGAATACTTTGAGGATCCATGGTTTCATCTGTATGGATGCTTCCTACATAGATGCAGATTAGAATTATCATAGACCTTAGTAGAGGGTCTTTAGAGTTGAAGTTAAAAAAAACAGCTCACCACCTGGTGGCTAATCACCTGCTGAACTACTCTCTCCAAACTTAGCTCAATGATAAACAGATGACAGGGATATAGTCCATTTTTGGTCTCATTTTTTGTTTGTTGTTGTTGTTGTTGTTCAGTCATTTTTCAGTCATGTCTGACTCTTCATGATCCCATTTGGGGTTTTCTTGGCAAAGATACTGGTGCGGTTTGCCATTTCTTTCCATAGCTCATTTTACAGATGAGAAAATGGAGGCAAATGGGGTTAAGGGACTTGCCCAGGGTCGCACAACTAGTAAGTGTCTGAAGGCATATTTGAACTCAGATCTTCCTGACTCTAGACCCAGTTCTCTATCCACTTTACCACCTACTTGTCCCCTTTGGTCTCATACTTGAAATCTTCTTATTTTGATTGGCCCTGGTAGAGTTTATTCTCTATTGGTATAACCTACAAGAGCTTGGGTATAACTTAAAGTTTATAAAATCATCCATCTAGAGCCAGAAGGAACCTCAAAGGTCAGCTAGCCCAACCTCCTAATTTTACAGAAACTGAGGTCTAGAGAAGAGGTTAAATTATTTGCCCAAAGTCATACAGGTAAGGATCAGAGGCAGCATTTGAATCCTGGTCCTTTGACTCTAAAGTTAGTTCTCTTTCATCAAAGACTTTAATGGAGATAATATTAATTTTTAAATAATTTTAATTCTCCTAAATTGCAAACTTTCCCTTAGCTAAACAAATCCCCTTCTCTGCTACTTTAACATCAGTGCAATGCAGTAATACATCAAGTAGCTCAGACTTTCTGTCATTTTCTTCCTTTCTATAGATCCATCCTTTGCTGAATACCATGTTTCTGTGTCACAGTAATCCAATTTAGCTACTAGAGCTATATGTTACCACAGACAGAACCATAACATTTAGTTGCAAATTCAGGATCCAGGATCCATGTCTCTATATTCCTTGCACCTGCAATACAACTGTTTGACATGTTATTAACTACTTTTTGTGTTAGCAGTACACTTAAAAAAACAGATTTTTATTAATTTTTTTGTTTTTACATCACCTAGATTTCTGCTTGTATTCTTTCCCCCTTTTCCCTCCCAGCAAACCATCTCTTATAACAAAAACTTTTAAGAAAGATAGAAAGAAAAACCAATCAATAATTTTTTTAAAAAAAATCTGCCATTATATGTAATGTTTCATACTGTTGTTGTACTCTTCATGGCCTTCATTGTATACTTTCATCTGACTTCCACACAAGCTATCTTAGTCTTAGGATGAAAAACCTCAAGATAGTATGCACTTCAGGCTTCTGCTCTTGTGAAATGCCGTTATCGTTTTGGTCAGATATTTTTTGTCATATTTTCAAGCATCTCCAGGGAAAGATATTCCATCCCCCAACCCAGCAACCTATGATAGATAAGAACCTTGTTTAAATAAAATAAAAATCTGGATGTCATTATAATCTTTACTGCTTGTTAAGATGTGTAATAGTTGCTGAATTTCCTAAAGTTTTTAAACCATCTTGTACTCAATTCATCAATCATTTTAAAGAGAAAAATTCTTGAAGTCTTTTGTTGTTTACACCAGGCATCTCCTTCTATGCTATTAGTACTCCTCATTGAATTCTCATGTAACCAAAAAAAAAATCAGTTATGTAAAACTTGCTGACCAAATCATGAATCTTCAAGATAGGAGGTCTCCCTACCCTATCCCACCCTCCAGTCCAAGGCTGACACTTGGTCATCATTCAAGGAAAGGAAACACAAGTAAAAATGGAAATCGGGGGCCTCAACAAAAGCTCACCTAGTGAAATTCCCTTATTCTAGTTGTCATATGAGAACTGTTGTCATGATTCCAGAAGATCTAGCCTATTCTAGATGTACTCCTCCCTTCCCCCCAACACTGGGAGTCTCAGACTTACATGAAGCCATGTGGAGAGACAAAGGAAGAAGGGGAACTGGAATATGACATTCCTTTTAATTGGGACAGAAACACCCTGTCCCACTGCTGCTGTTATGAGTTGGAGAGGATGGAGGGACTGCGCAAAGGTTTCTGAGTTACACCAAAATGATGAATCCTTTCTGGGCTGAGCCATTCCATGGCTAAAAACCATCATAAAGTTTGTTATCCCTAAAGAACCCAAGTGCTAAGTCGTACGTATTAAATTGTATATTATAATGTATATTATAGTATGATATGATATGACATATAATATAATACAATATAGCATAATATTATATAATATAATATGGTATGGTACGGTGTGGTATGGTACAGTATGATATGATACAATACATTATGTTATGTTTTGTTATATAATGTAATGTATTAGGATGTAATATCACATGATGTAATACGATATGATGTCATATTATAATTATAATTTATATATAAATATTGTTGGGGTTTAAAAAGTTGTGATTTAGGGGCACATGGGATCCCAAAATACCAGCATGTTGGGGCTTGCCCAAATGAATTCAACCCAAGTCTTCTTTCAGCCAAAGAAAATCAAAGTTTATTATAGATTCACCATATTGGGTAGACTCTTGAGGAACCTCACACCATTGAGGCTAGATTCTTAAGGAATGTGAGCATTTGTGATGCTTGTATTGACAAGCAGGTGAGAATGAATCTGAGCCCCTTCATTGAGGCAAGATGGATCTTATATAGGCTAGAAGTAGGTATATCTGTGCATGCTCTATACAGCCCAAGTTACACTGACATGTTGTATCTACTTGGTACCTTATTCGCATGCTGTATCTGAGAGCTCCAACACCTAAAATCTAATGTTGTCAAAATCTATTATGAGCTGAAGACTTCCAAAAACACTTGGTCTATAATTTGAGTCACAGATTATATGTATATAAACCACACATGACATTCTACCTCCTGGCTTACCTGTCTTCCTTTAAGTCACAGCACAAATCCCACCTTCTGCAAGAAGCCCTTCCCTATCCTTCTTAATCTTGGTCCTTTACCTCTGAGACTACCTTCAATGCATCATGTGTATTTGTATACTGTCTTCCCCATGAGACTAATGAGCTCCTGAGAGCAGGGACAGTTTTTTGCTAGTTCGTTTGTGTGTTTGCCCTTTTTTGTATCCCCAGAACTTAGCATAGTGCCCGGCACTTAGTAAACATTTAATAAATGCTAGTTGACTCGCTGGAATTTTAGGAAGACTATTGATAAGCTGGATGCTGTCCAAAGGTGGGTGATAAGAATGAGGAGAAGCCTTAAGATCATATTACATGAGAAAGGTTGAAAGAACTGAATGTAAAATGGATAATCTTGTTTATGTTGAATTAAAAAGGTTTTGCACAAACAAAACCAATACTCTCAAGAGTAGAAGGAAAACAGAAAACTGGGGAAAAAATTTTTACAGCAAGTTTCTCCAGTAAAGGCCTAATTTTTCACACATATAGAAAACAAAGTCAAATTTATAAGAATATGAGTCATTCTCCAATTGATAAATGGTCAAAGGATTTGAATAGGTACTTTATGGATGAAAGAATAAAAGCCATCCAAAGTCATATGAAATGCTCTAAATCACTATTGATTAGAGAAATACAAATTAAAACAATTCTAAGGTACCACCTCATACCTATCAGATGATAGCAAAGGGAAATGACAAATGTTGGAGGGGATGTGGAAAAATTGGAACACTAATGCAAACTCTACACGAATGTAGAGTTGTGAAGTGATCCAACCCCTCTGGAGAACAATTTGGAACAACCATGCCCAAAGGGCTATAAAAGTGTGTATACATTTTGACATAGCAAGACCACTACTAGGTCTGTATCCCAAACAGAAGAGAGAGAGAGGGAGAGAGAGAAAGGGAGAGAGAGAGAGAGAGAGAGAGAGAGAGAGAGAGAGAGAGAGAGAGAGAAGAAAGGAAGGAAGGAAGATAAGCACCTATATATTCAAAAGTATTTATACCAGCTCTTTTTGTGACAGCAAAGAATTGGAAATTGAAGGGATGCCTGTCAAATGGGGAGTGGCTGAACAAGTTGTGGTGTATGATTGTGATGAAATACTATTGTGCTATAAGAAATGATGAGCAGAATGCTTTTCAGAAAAGCCTGGAAAGACTTACATGAACTGATACAAAGTGAAGGGAGCAAAATCAGGAGAACACTGTACACAGTAACAATATTGTATGATGATCAACCGTGAATGACTTAACTATTCTCAGCAATACAAAGATCCAAGACAATTCTGAAGGACTTATGAAAAATGCTGTCCTCCAGAGAAAGAACTGATAGAGTCTGAATGCAGATCAAAGGATACTATTTTTCTTTATTTATTTTTTATTGTTTTTTAATTTGTGTTTTCTTTCACAACATGACTAATATGGAAATATGTTTTGCATGACTGTACATATTTAACCTATATCAAATTGCTTGCCTTCTCAGTGGGGGAGGCAAGGAGGAAGAAAATTGGGAACTCAAATTAAAAAAAAATAAATGTTAAAAATTATTTTTACATGTAATTGGAAACAAAATATAACAAAATATTTTTAAAACATTTTAATAACTATGAAGGACAAGGAGAAAAAGAAGGAGGAGAAGGAAAAGAAGGAGGAAGAGGAGGAGGAAGGGAAGGAGGAGAAAGAAGAACTGAGTATAATGAGCCTGGAGAAGACAAGCCTAGAGGAGGGTGGTTAGAGATGGATATCATAGCTATTTTAAAATATTTCAAGGGCTGTCAAATGAAAGAATTCAACTTCTTCTTGCCCTGGTAGAAGAAAACTAGTACCAATTGTTGAAACTTTTGGTTTGGGCTTGATGTTTAAAAAAAAAAAATCAATTTCCTAGCAATTAGAGCTGATTCAAAGTGGAATGAGCTGCCACAGAAGATGGTGGGCTCCCCTGACCCTGTGATCTTCAGTTTAGGGTTGTGCGATGAGTACTTGGCTAGGCGTGCTGCAGATGGGATTCTTCTTCAGACTAAACCACTTCTGAGATCTCTTGCAATTCTGAGTTTCTGTGATTCTGTGACCTCTGGCAGACAGGGCCCTAAGCAAAATTGTAAAGCATGGAAAATTTGTCTTTGGGCCCTCTCACTTCCTCTTTCTAGCTTTTCTAGAACTTTGTACCTCTTTTTACACATATATCATACTCTATTTTGAACTATGGTTATTTTGCATGTTATATAAATATATATATATGTAGAGAGAAAGAGATTGAGAGAGAGATCCTCATTAGATTATAAGCTCATAACTGCAGGAGGAGGTTTTTTTTTTTTAATGTTCATCTCTTCTAGAGTCTAGCACAGCGCTATCTGTAAAAAAGGCTCTCAAACATTTTTAATCATTCCAATTCAATTTTCACCTTCCATGCTCCTAGGAGCTTATCATTTGTTCACTGGACCTAGAGCCACCTCTAATTCCCTGAAGAAAAAGAGCTTCTGCCACTCTACTATTGGCCATAAGTGTTGATGTAAGAGGTCAGCAATTCATCCTAGCAACACTGTCTCATAGATCACAATGAAAAATGATGGGAACCAAGCTAGATTTTAAGAATGACATCATTGTTTTTCCATATTATTAGGTTGCAGTTATATTACTTTGTGCCCAAAATCTAACAAAAGTCATCACCAAGCATAAATGGCAGGAAAAGGTATTGGACTGGTTGTAATGTCAGAGTTAGGGGTAACAGATTAATTTTTTGAGTGCTGACTTGAGTCAACAATTTTTTTTTACAATTTTAAAAAATATATATTACATTTATTACTGTAGTACCAACAATGACCTGTTTTTCTGTGTCCCCTTCTGAACTTCCTTGTGATTTCTTCTTAATATTTTTAAAAAGTCATTAATTCTCTTTTCTTTTTTGTATCACTATAACTACACTTCATTCTGCTTCCCAAATTTCCCATACTCACTAAAAGCCCTCCCTTGCAACAAAATTATTAGTCAAGCAAAACAAGTTTACTTTGCAATGGTTGCTTCTAAAAATGTATGTCAGGAAAACCTGGGTTCAAATCTTACTACAGACATTTATTAGGTATATTTCCCGGGACAAATTAGTTAACCTCCCTAGGTCTCAATTTCCTCAACTGTTAGATGAATAGGTTGGATTTGGTAGTATCTAAGGTCCCAACTCTAATTCTATAATATTCTGAGAAGTCAACATGTGGAAAACACCAGGAGCAAAGAAACAGAAAAATAATCATAGTACATGATAGAGAAGATGAGCTGATTTTCCTAGTTAGAATAAAAAGTGCATGCTAGAAAAAGCAATATAATTTTTTCTAAAGAAAGAATAATCCAGAGAAAATGTTTAGGACAATAATAACCGACAAAAATATTGATGTCTAAAACAAAGAATTTTCAAAAAAGTTACAGTAATAATTCCCAAGCCAAAGGATAGGAAAAAACAATTTTCTAAAGGAGAAACACAAATTGTCAGTTATCACTTGGAGAAATCCTCAAACTTATTTAATTAGAGAGAAGAAAATTAAAACAATTTGTGAGTTTCACCTCACAGGCACAAACTTCTCAGAAATATTTAGAAGTAATGAAACTCAACGCTGGTAGGGTTATAGAGAACAAAAGTACCCTCGTTCATTTCTGATGGAATTGAAAACCAGCAGAATCTTTTTTGAGAGTAATGTGGTAGTACAAAGTAGAAATTATCATAATGATCATCCCCGCATTCCATTGTTAGTAACATTCCCTGATAGTATTATCAACAACATAAAAAAATTCATATGGGGGTGGCTAGGTGGCGCAGTGAATAGAGCACTGGCCCTGGAATCAGGAGGACCTGAGTTCAAATCTGGCCTAAGACACTTAGCACACATACACAAAAACTAGCCGTGTGACCTTGGGCAAGTCAGTTAACCCCAATTGCCCGACCTTTCCCCCTCCAAAAAGCAAAAAAAAAGTTAAAAAAAATTCATATACACATTTTCTTAGCAATATTTTATATATTTACAAAAGAATGGAAAGAACCAGAAAAGTCAGCAATAAATGAATGATTAAATAAATTGTAGTATATTATGTAATGGAACACCATACAGCAATTAAGATGGACAAATCTGAGGAATTAACAAATCTGGAAAAACTTTTTCAAAACTATACAAATGGGTGGGGGAATAGGACCAGAAGAATAGAATATACATTGCAGTAATATGAGGGAGAGTGATTTAAAATGAAAGGACAAGAATCTAACTGACAGCTTAGAGGGAGGAACAAAAAATAAGTGTTACATTTTATGTGTTGAAATGAAACAGTTATTAAGTACATATAAATGCTTGAGCTGGTTGGTTTTTTTCTAATAAAATCTTAAATTTAAAACAAGTGATTGAGCAGAAAATACCTAGCAGTACCCTCCTACCTACCTCCCCTCCCCTCCCCCACCCCAAAAAAGAAGAAAGTTAGGAATTAGAAGAAAATAATGCTGCATAGGGGGGGCGGAGCCAAGATGGCGGCATAGCAGCAGCAACATATCGCAGCTCTCACATAGCCACCCCAAAATACACATAAAATAGGACTCTAAACCAATCCTGGAACTCCAAAACACACACAAAGATACTTCCCACTAAAGTCAGCTCGGCTACGAGGAACCATATCAGCACTGCGAACCGAAACCAGCCTGGCCTGAAGCCGAGGCTGTGCCCCAGGGGCGGCTGGACGGGAAGAGCTGAGGAGCCTCTCAGGTGAGCGGATTAGCAGCAGCTGTGAGTGGGATTTGTGAAAGGGGGAGATAAGCAGTCCGGCCGGGAGGCCTCCAGAGTGGAAAAGCAAAAGGCAGAGGTTTTGCACCCGCCTCGGTGTTGCAGCTTCCCGCTCGCAGCCTGCAGGCAGCAGGGGGACTGTGCGATTGTTCTCAGGCCAGGGCTCTCGTGTTGAGCGGCCTGGATCCGGATCGCAGTCTTGGGCCTCGATCTTGGAGTCCTCACTATCCAGTCAGCCGGACGTAAATAGGAGGAGTTCCCAGCCTCTCCCTAAGAGCTACGGCAGCCGGGAGGACCCCAGCGAT
>JAQQSU010006012.1:0-13639 GCA_028627135.1 Pseudochirops cupreus | reverse complement strand
TGTCAAGTTTTGTGGACTATCCCAACAAAAAGAAATCTGGATCAAAGGTTATGAACAATTTTGTAATATTTTTCATCATTCCATATTATTTTCCAAAATGTTGTAACCAATTCAAAGCTACCCTAGAAGCAAATTAATATGCCTGTTGTAACAAATCTCTGCCATCAATGACTTTTTTCTCCAACTTGATGAAGTCAGAAGTCTTTTAAATTTTCAATTTTCCCACCATGAGTGATTTTGAGCACTGTATTTTTTTGTTGTTGAAAGATTGTACTTCTTTTGAAAACTTCAAGTACCTTGATGATATGTATTGTGCCAATGCAATATTTACAGCTCCCACGATCATGATAAAGACTGTGACTATAAGTATCACATGACGTTTGATCCAAAATATACCAGATTTTCCAGGTAAAGAACAGAATTGAAACATTTATTTAGACACCAGAAAACCAAATCCCAAAACCACTAAGCTGATTCCATCATAGTACTAAAGATATTCAGAAGCCATAATAATGCTGAGAGCCACAGCATCCTTCAGCCTTCCCACAAACCAATATGAGATCAATACTCACTCACAAATGTCTCTATCTCCTTAATGAATGTCATCTCTCTCCCCCAACACCTGGCTAGCTCTGTACCAGCTTCCTGTGGGCTCTGCTTCCCTTCAGCAAAACTCCTGCTGCCACAGGGCCCATGTGATCACATTCAGTCTGTTAGGGGGCACAGTTTACTTTCAAAGCAGGGGAGGTCTTCAAACTCTCCCATAGGTTTATTAAGGGGCAGGGAAGATCTTCAAATTCCCATTCCCATTACACAAAGATTCAATGAAACAAATTAATCAAAACAAATTTAGTAAAGTAGAAAGTTATAAAGTCAACCCAACATCAGCATTTTTGTAAATTGCTAACAAAAAAACAACAAGATAGAGAAAAAGAAATTCCATTCAAAATAATTACAGAATGTTTTAAATATCTTGGCTTTAGCCTATGAATATATTCTTGGGACTTAATAATAATAATAATATAACTATAAAACATTCTTCATAGGAATGGAAGATTATATAGTTTTTGTTCAATCTAGACATTATAATACAAATGAAGATACAACCTAAATTGATTTACAAATATATTGCCATAGTCATACTACAAAGGGATTACTTTATGGAATCAGACAAAACACACTAGAGAGAACAAAAGTTCAAGTCTCTCAAGGGAAATGATGGAAAAAGTAAGGATGAATGGTAGAGCATTACTAGAACTCAAACTATATTATAAATCATTAATCACAAAAAACTATTTGGTATTCATTTAAAAATATAAAAATTGGCCAGTGGAATAGACTAGGTAAATGAGAACCAGAAGAAATCAAATATAATAACCTAGATCTGGTGAAGTCAGAAGTATTTACTGCTATTATAAGGTTTCATTGTTTGACAGGGATTACTGCAAAGACTAGCAAGCGGTTTGACAGAAATTGTGTTTAGATTGCGTATTACATCACATAACACAAACGGATGGATGACTTAAATATGAAGTCACATCATATAAAAATTATAGGAGAGTGTAAGGAGGTACTTTGCACAATAGGTAGAAGGAGAATTCTTAAACAAAGAAGGGGTAGAGGTGACAATAAAAGAGAAAACAGATAATGTTGATTACTTGAAATTTTAAAATTCATCATTGGACAGAATCAATACAACTAGAATGAGAATAGATGTTGTAAAGTGGGGAAAATATTCATAGCAAATACCACTGACAATGGTTGGCTATCTAAGATACATAGGGAACTGATAGAGATATGTAAGAATAAGGGCCATTCCTCAACAGGATAAGTGGATGAAGGATAAGAACAAGCAGTTTTCAAATGAAGAAATGTGAAAAAATGCTCCAAATTGCTACCAACAGAAATGAAAATTTTTAGTTCTCAGAACTTACTTCACACCCATCAGTTTTGTCAAAGATGACAAAAACCATGGATCTTAGTCATCTTCAGTAAGGTATTCAAGAGATTTAGAAAAACATTCATGCTACTTTTTGTCCATACGTTTGGTGGACCAGTCCAATAGAATCAGTTTAACCATTTTGGAAAGTAATTTATCATTTTACTGAACAAGTCCCTAAAACATATGTATAACCTTTGATCCAGCATTGCTACAACTAGACTGAAATGCTGAGAAGGTCAAAGACAGAGGGAAAGATTCCATATACACAAAAGTATTTAAATTAGCACATTCCGTAACTAACAAGGAAGTGAAAATAAAGTAGACACTCATAGACTGGAGAATCACTGAATAGTGACATGAATAGAATAGAATGCCCTCGTATTATAAGATATGATGAATAAAAATAACTTGGGGAAACTTAGAAAGACTCGTGTGAGCTGACTCAGAGAGCAAGAAGAAGATGAATTAGACAATAATACCAAGAGCCAGCACTTATATAGCACTTTAAAGTTTCCAAAACACTTTTAAAATATTTCATTTTTTTCCTTGCAACAATCCTGGGAGATAGGCACTATTATTATCCCTATTTTAATGATGAGGAAACTAAGACAGTGGTGAACTGATTTCCTTAAAGTTAATAAGATCTGAGACTGAATTTGAACTCAGGTCTTCTTAGCTCTGGGTCTGTGACCTATTTTCTCATCTCTTCTGGGAAAGGGATGTAGTAGAAGCCTCCTAATACTCTCTCCTTCCATGGGCCAGCTCAGAGATAGGAGACATTTGTCCTCCCTCCTTTTATTTTTCCTAAGAGGACTAGGCCACACTCTCCCCCCACTCTCTCTGACTTTCTTACGAGAGCTGATGATAGGAGATTTTAATCAGCCTCACTTTATATTACAATAGACATCATTCCAGAGGCAAAAGAAAAGTCACAGACACTGTTTTAAATTCTACTTTGGGGAAGTATATTAAATTATTAGTAAAATCACATAGCTATTAAGCCCCAAAGATTTCCTCCAACTATAGACCAGGAAGCTGAGATCTCTATCCTATAGGAAATTCTATGTAAATTTTAGTTAGCTACCGTCTCCGTTTAGCTCCTCTTGTACTTCACTCATGTTTTCAGTTGTTGTTTTGTTGTTTCCAGTCATGTCCTACTCTTTTTGTTGTTGTTATTTCTTAGTTTGTTTTTGGAGGGGGGAAGGCACAGCAATTGGGGTTAAGCGACTTGCCCAAGGTCATGCAGCTAGTAAGTATGTCAAGTGTCTGAGGCCAGATTGGAACTCACGTCCTCTTGACTCCAGAGCTGGTGCTCTATTCACTGCACCCCCTAGCTGCCCCAGTGTCCTACTCTTTGTGACCTTTTTTGGAGTTTTCTTGGCAAAGATACTGGAGTGGTTTGCCATTTCCTTCTCCAGCTCATTTTACACATAAGGAAACTGAGGCAAACAGGGTTAAGTGACTGGCTTAGGGTCATATAGCTAGTTATTATCTGAAACCAGATTTGAACTCAGGTCTTCCTGACTCCAGGCCCAGCACTCTATCCATTACACCACATGATAAATAAAACAGGGCAATACCTAGTCAACATGTATTTTACGAGAAGGAAACAGAATTTTTAAAAATATGTATGTAAAGCATTAAAAAAAAAACACACCAAAGCAAATTCCAGCTAACGCCCAGTTGTGAGGATGAGAGAGTTAGAGAAGAGAGAAACCTGACTCATTTCCCATCGGTCCTCAGAGAAGGGATCGCCGCCTCCCAGCAGTGAGCTGCTTCTGTGTGGAGGCTGACTGCTGAGCCAGCAGCTTCCCAGGGTGGCGTCCTTGCGTGCTCATTGACAGGCCTCCTCAGGGCCCTGACTTCCTCTGCTGCTGCTGCCTCTCCACACTAGGCAGTAGCTGAGGAGTTGTTGCTGCTTTTGCCCAAGCACTCCCTATGTCCCTTGTGAGGGGGCCTTTCCCCTATGGAAATGAATCAGGTCTCCCTCTAACACTTTTATCCTTGTAACTGGGCATTAGTTCAATTGTACGGGTTTTTTTTTATTATGATTTAAATATATATTTTTAAAATTCTGTTTCCTTCTCATAAAACATATTGTTGACTAGGTATTCTCCTGTTTTACTTACCATGTGCTGCAATGGATAGAGTGCTGGGCCTGGAGTCAGGAAGACCTGAGTTCAAATCTAGCCTCAGATACTTACTAGCTGTATGAACCCAGGCAAGTCACTTAACCTGGTTTGCCTCAGTGGCACTGAGCTCCACTGGCATTCATTCCTAAGGCATTTGAGAAGCACCTGCGTGGGATGGCTAGGTGGTGCAGCGAATAGAGCACTGGCCCTGGAGTCAGGAGGACCTGAGTTCAAATCCAGCCTCAGACACTTGACACTTACTAGCTGTGTGACCTTGGGCAAGTCATTTAACCCCAATTGCCCTGCCCTTCTCCCTCCAAAAAAAAAAAAGGAGTACCTTCTATGTACAGACTACAGCATAGTGGATAGAGAATAGGGCTTAGAGTCTGAAAGACCTGAATTCAAATGCCACTCCTGACACTCACTAGTTAAGCAACCCTGGGCAGGTCAATCAGCCTTTCTGTGCCTCAATCAACTCTAAGTTTACCTACTAAGTCATAAATAGGTTGCACTATTTGTATGTGAATTGGCATATGTATCTCCCCACAACAGAATAACATTTTCTTGATATATTGAAGAATGTACACATAGGGTATGTATGTTGCCTACGTAGATTGTGTGGATGCCCATATGGATTATCTAAATGAAACTTATGGGAAGGCTTTACTCACTCTTTTCCAAAGAATATTTTTATTCCTACCTGAAAGGGAGCAAAAGGGACCATGAGATTATCCACTTTCCTCTCCTGAGACAGGGGGTGCAGGACTAGAATTGTATCTATGGCCTCCCTTAAATATTGCTAGTCTAGGAGAAATATTTTTTCTTAATGTCGAACTTTCCAGGTTCCCATACCTTAAGGAGCAAGGTGGGGGTTGGGAACAGGGGGAAGCTCAAGTTTATATCATCAGGCTTGGTTCCTTTCCATCAAATGCAGTTATATAAAAGTCCATCAAAAATTGTCAGTAGTGAATAAATCCATTTATCCAAGCAGATGGCAAACAGAATTCAGAGATGTTATAAGACTAAATTATTCCAGTCAATGCATGTGAGGAATGAGCTTTTTCACTAAGAATGAGGTATCTCCACTCAAACAAGAGAGAATCTGCAGCCTCACCTAAGGAGAAATTCCTTGAAGTCCTTGGGAAAGCAAACCAGAAATGAGAGGCATAATGAAGCATTTGTTCCTCTACATGCCTGCTACCTCCCAAAGTCTGTTTTCTTAATCCCTAGATTTCTCTCCCAAGTGGTTCCAGACCATATGTGTCCTTTCTTGAAGCAGGAAGCAAAAAGGTTTCTCCTCTTCCAAGCTCGGATCCCAACTCTGTACCCCATGTAGGCATATAGTATAAAGTCATCATTTTCTCCCCCAATGTAAGTCTTATTCAACTGTTCCAGTTTAAGGCCAGAGTTGTATACAAAGCACTGTAAGTTAGAGACAGTTCCCATGAGCCACACAATTTTGGCTTCAGGAGAGTGAATCACCAGCAACTGTGGTGGTTTCCAGACTCCTTAACCCATAAATGCCAAAGAGCAAGTAAAAGGTTAGTCAGTAACTCTGTTGGAAAGAAAGGGCACAGTCCAGCCCCTGCCCCTGGGGCAAGAGGTGGCAGAGTCACAGGGGCTGTAGCTACTTCCCCGCGAGGCTGCCTCCAGAGCTCCTGGTCTGCAGGAGAACCAAGGGGAACCAAGTGAACATTCAGAAGCTAAGCGCTCTTGCTTTAACCTGCTTGGATCTGGATCAATGTCTTGGGTGGAGGTTCTGGGGCGTGTGGCCAGTGGGCTAGAACTTGTAGGGGCTGTAGAGAGGGCTCCCCACTAATAGCTCTGGCAGCTGCAAAAACCGCAGTGATTTGGGACAAAGCTCTCCTCTCTGAAAGCAGGATTCTACCATGGCAAAGAGCTCAAAAGTCAATTGACTGGCAACATGAGCAAGCAGAGGAAGCAAAGCAAGCACAGAAATGAGATCTTAGATTCCTTTTGGGGGGACAAAAAGGATCAAAGCATGGAACAGGAGGAAGACAACGAAGTCAGAACTCCTGCATCAAAAGCTGCCAAGAAAAATATGAACTGGTTACAGGCCATTGAAGAGCTCAAGAAGGATTTTGAAAATCAAGTAAGAGAAGTGGAAGAAAAATTGAGAAGAGAAATGAGAAAGACGCAAAGAAATCATGAAAAGCAAGTCTGAATTTTTAAAAAAACACATTTATTAGCACCTATTGTGTTCCAGGCATTGTTCTAAACATGGGGGACACAAAAAGAAAAAACTGAAACAGTTCTGATGCTAAAAGAGCTTACATTCTAAAATTCTCAAGGTTTACTGTTTGCTAATTAAACCTTCAAAATTAGATCTCTGTTGAAAATAGGAAAGTTCAGAGTATCACTTACTATGTTTGCAAAGGCCCAAGAATAAATTCAATCAGTACATTCCAATTTAGGCTAATTTAACTACTAGCACCACCTCTACAGGAAATATGAATGAAATTAAGTGCAATTATGGACACTTCTTTTTTTTTAGGACAGTATAATCTCAGTTTAATTTATTTGATAGTTGTTGAACACCTTGGTTTTAGCATAATAAAATTGAGCTTGTGTCTCACTATAAATAAAATACAGTGCATTACCAATGACAATTTTCACATAAAAAAGAACACAAAGGATATCATGATAGACATGCATGATAGCAAGAAATGATGGACTGGTTATGTACCAAGAGTGAGGGATAACTGATGGAAAAACAAGTACTACAATGGTATTGAGGTAATATTGAAAAAACAACCAAAGGAAGGCATTCAAGACATTGGGCAGATTCTTTAGGGGGGATTTCTTTTTGTAAGGTCCATTAGACTATGACCACCATGATTTATTTCATAATGTCTGGTATGCAGTTTCTATAACAATATAGCATAGTTTAAAGATGCTACCAGAGATCAGTTTGCAAATAGTAAAATTCATAAGGATTAGGAATGCATATTTGGGAAGCAGATGAAATGTGAAATAGACTGTGAAGTATTTAAATGATTAATTTGATGATTCTAAGAAATCTGAACCATAGCACTATAGCTTATTCAAATGACTCCTGTCTTATCTTTAAGATTGTTACTGATATTTCATAATAGGTCTAGTCTAGCCCCAGAAAATTAACTGCAGGCCCCTCTTATGAACGTGGAACAACTTAGTGTATGAGGTCCCGAAAAGACTCAAAGTGAATGTTAATTCATTGGATAGAGACTCCTTTAGGAGAATAAGAAGTTTCATAAAAAATAAAACTCAAGTTACACTCAACTTGGCACCTTTGTTTTTTGTAGACTGTCAAGCCTGTACAGAGGGGTTTTTCAAAATTGTAATACACAGTCATGTTGAAAAATGGCCAGGCAAATGAAAACAGAAGCCCTGCTGACTCCATAGTTAAGACAAGCAGTTACTACTTTACCTTTCTTCTTCCTCAGTTTCTATTGGTGGGTCTTGAAGACTTTGCTCCTCTTTGAGACCAGCCAATTTGTGCCATTCTTACAGTTGTGCCAACCATTCTTATGGTTGCTCCTATGCTCTGTGTCAGACTCAAATAGAAATGGATCCCTGAGGGCCATATCTTGCTTAGAAAACCAAAAATCAACATTATTCATATTGTATCGTATTTTTTTTATTTTGTTAAACATTTCCTAATTATATTTTAATCTAGTTCAGGCCCTACTCAGGAGTTTTGCTGTTGTGACCCTGGGACAGCAAGTTTGATACCCCTGCTAGGTTATAATGCATGTGAGCAAAGGGGGAAAATTTGGAGTTGCTACTGTGCACAATTGGATGGCTTAACCCTAAATTTTCTTTTTATAATCCAATAAGATTTTTGTGCCAGAATTATCTGCCAGGTTCTTAATGTTGAAAAAATGAGTAAAACAAAGATAGAAACATAAATGATCTTTTTCTTTCTGTTAACATACAAGTTGATTTTATTCGAATGACTAAATTTTATAACCATGAATATATTTTTGTTACAGTATATATGTTTTCAGGATGAGTTGAAGCTTATCCCACTGTTAAAATAGACTCAAAAGCAATTACAAAGGAATTGTTGAGAGACTTTGTAACCAGAAACCATTAACCACCAAAATTGCTGCTGAAAGCCATGGTCTTCAATCATATATCCCACTAAAAAGGAGCTTTTGCTCCTTTGGAGCTTGAAGAGAAAGGATAGGATAACTTTACTAGCAATGTCTGTCCTGTAAAAAGAGGATTTGCCTCTCCAGAGAGAAAAGGTTGTGCTTCATGAAGTAAAAAAGACTATACATTAATCCCTTATGGTCCAGCCTGATGAATGTCTTTCAGAGGAAAACTGGGAAAGGTTCAGCAGAGAATATCAAATATACTGTTGCTTACAATTTGGAATAGTCAGTTGTCCTTACTGTTACATACCTTTACAACTATCCAATTGCAATACATACAAAAATTATGTAGGTACAGTAAGTATAGTATATCATAAGATGTTTGGGGTTGAACAATAAATATGAACTCTCCAGATGAGTTATGCCTGTAATGGAACAAGTATATAGATTAATAAAATTAATTTTGTAATAGCTATGGATAACTAACTATTACTAATAGGATCAAATGTTAATGTGACTTTTAAGTTCCAATTGCTCCTAAATTGGACCACCTTTATCTCTTTTAACCTCTTTTTATCCTAAATATGGAACTCTCCACATTTTACTTTAACATAGAAAGTATAGAAAGACAATACTATAATGGTTTTACCCACAAAAGTGGGATATGAACAGCTCATTTTTGTCATCAAGGACTTCACTATGTGGCAGTTCCTGTTTATCAATCTGGTGGAAACCAATGGGCAGTTTGTGTGAAGCGTCAGCACTGAAGCCCTGACCCAGCAGATGGACAAGATCATGAACTTCCCCAGGTCAAGGGATCCTACCCTGACCCCATGCTTTCCTCAGTGGTACTAACTCTAAATTCATCCAGCCTAGTCACCACCCCAAGATCAAGCATCTCTTCCCTAAAGTTCAGATCCTGTCTCTCCCAGGGGGTGGCCACTGCATCCATAGCAACCAAACCCAAGATGTCATGGCTAGTGTTTGAAGCTTCCTGTGCTAGCAGTTAATTGTCCCCTCTCTTACCATCTCCACCAACTCAAAAACACTCAGAGAACTCTGGAGACCAGGGGATGTCTTCTGCTGGTGAAGAAGAAAGCTCAGAACCCTACCTCTTGTCCATTTCAGAGTGGGCACCACTCTGTTTCAGACTTTAACAAATTAAACTGTTCCCAGCCACTTCCTCCAGCAATAAACAAATGAATGAATGAAATTTTAAAAATCATAGCCTTCTGGCTACTGTCCAGGAGATTTAACTGTGAGAGATGTAAGAATACTTGGTTTATAACCTTCTGTTGCTTTCTGTGCCCCTGCTAATAATAACCTGTTCAAGCAAATGTGCTAACCCTATCGTGCCACTTGATATATTGAAACAACACTTCTCTTTACCATATTACGTTTTTTTGTACTGGCCATATTAAAGTAAAATGCAGAGAGACCCATATTTATAATAAATTTATTGAATTAATATATTTTACAACTGACTGAATGCAGCCTGAAGAACAAAAAGAGAAGCAAAATGAGATCTTGGAAATAATGAACCTAGATGGTGCTTCATATTGGTTTGTGCTTAGAACCAAAGGAAGGGGAAAGAAGCCAAGGGGAAATAAAGAAGTGTACCTGTTAAAGCACATCTGTTTCTCTTTAAAATACTAATTTGTAATGTTATCCCAGTGTCCTTGTTTAAATCAAAATGCCAATAAATAATGTCCTTGGCTTCTTTTTTATCATGAACCTGATCTTTTTTTTGTAATAATAGACAATCAAGTTCAAGAAGGAATCTCTCTGAAAACTAAGAAACTTCCTTGTGGTCAGCAAGTAGAAGTGCCTTTTCAATTCAAGTAAAAGATGAATTTCTTTAATTCATACCTGGTCAGAGTAAAAGGGGAATCCTTGAAGTGGTCATTACCCAAAGAAAATATCCCCTTGTTTTCTCCTGGGCGAAATGAGGAGTGAGTCTTTTATGATACCTCGGACCTGATACTTGAAGGAAGGCAGTGAAGCAGGATGAAGACAAGAAAGGAGAGTGAGCCTTCAAGGTTTGAGGGACAGGCAGTACAAAGGGAGGTGGAGAGCCTTGTGTGAAGAAGAAAAAGGAGGACAGTTTCACTGTATTGTAGAGTATATGAAAACCAATAAGGTGTGAGATTGAAAAGGTAGGGAAACCATGCTTCAAAAACAAAACAGAGGATGTTATAATCGATTCTGGAGGCAATAGAGAGCCATTCTACTAAATAAATCCTAAATAAATAGAGAAGTTAATTGAATGGGTAAGGGGGCACTGACAGGGTCAAATCTATACTTTAGGAGGATTACTCTGACAAAGAGTATGCACTGGAGTAGGGAGAAATTTGGGTGGGGGGAATGGCAACCAAAAGGCTACTGCAATAGTCCAGGTGTCAGGCAGCTAGTTATTGCAGTAGATAGACCACTGAACTTGGAGTCAGGAAGTTTCATCTTCATGAGTTCAAATCTGGCCTCAGACACTTACTAGCTGTATAAGTTACCTGTTTGTCTCAATTCTTCATCTGTAAAATGAGCTGAAGAAGGAAATGTCAAACCATTCCAGTATCTTTGCTAAGAAAATCCCAAGTGGGGTCATGATGAGTTGGACATGACTGAAATAACTCAACAACAGGTGATGGGAGTGCAGTGCCAGATGGGAGAAGGAAGGATATATGAGAAGTTATGAAGGCAGAATAAAATTTTGCAACTTATTGAATATGAGGGATTGGAAAAGAATAAGGGATCAAGGATGACACTTAGGCTGTGAGCCTATGGGTCTGAGAAGACGGTAGTGACCTCCACAGCAATAGAGAGGAAGAGGGGAGGTTTTGGGGGTAAAAATAATTAGTTGGTTTGTTGCCATACTGAATTTAAGTTTAAATTGGATATCCAATTAGAGATTTGAATGTGAAGGTCAGAAGAGAGGTTCTGGCTATATAAATAGATCTAAGAATCATCTGGATAAAAATGATAATTGAATCTATAGAAACTGATGAGATAATTACATAAAAGAAAAATAGAAGAGAACCCTGGACAGAGCATTGGGGGATGCCCATGGCTAATAGGTGTGAACTGGATAAAAATACAACAAAAGACAAGGGAGTGGCCTGATAGATGGGAGGGGAACCAGGAGATAGCAGAGGGATGAAAATCTAGAGAGAGGAGTGTATCAAGAAGAGGGTGATTGCAGTAGTGAAGGTTGTAGAGAGGCCAAGAAGAATAAGGAATGAGAAAAGGCCATTGGATTTGGCAATTAACAGATCAGTGGTGACTTTGGACCGAGCAGTTTCAGTTGAATAATGAGGTCAGAACTCAGATTGTAAAAAATTAAGAAGGAAGTGGTGGCATTTATTGACATTCTAAAGGAATTTAGACAGAAAACTGGGGTGAGATATGGGATAATCACTTATGGATATAGCTGGCCAAGATCTTCCCCTTTATATATTTAACAGACAGATGTTTACCTGGGCTCAGATGGCACCTAGAATCATAATTCTTATTAGCCAATCTTGAGCTGATTGGGGCACATTAAAATCTTAAGATTTTTCACCCCCTCCATGAATTATAGCCCAGATCTAAAAGCAGAGACAATAGATAACAACTTGCTCCTCTCCAGTCAACGTTATTGGAATCCCCCAAAAGAAGAAAGAAAAGTTGAGGTCACTTTGGGAGCTCTTACATCACCACTGCAACCTGAATGCAGATTTAGGGGATCACAGCTCTGCCTCCCACCTCCAATTTTCCTAAAGCCTCAATTAGCTGCTTAGAATGTTCTCTGATAAATCTCATTTGGACACGTAAATCTTGTGTATAGGGTTTTGTTTTGTTTCCTTTTTTCTTCCCTTTAAGAGACATTACCACATAATAACTTATTGATATCAGATTTTGGAAGTGAAATGGATAGGAGAAACTGATTGAGTTTCTTTCTTATTTTTTAACTCCTAGAGCTCATACTGAAAACTCACATTCAAATTGCTGCAGTGAGTGACCTTAATTTACCACTCAACATACGACTTCAATTTGATGTGAGTTAGAAACATAGATCAAACTCCCATCCAATGCTTATTCTACCAACAGACCAAACAAGAATCACAAATCAGTACCAAGGTATTCAATTGAAATGGAATAGTAAGTTGATAAATTAAATCAACAAGCATTTATTAAGTACTACATTAGACAATGGAGATACAAAGGCAAAAAAAAATTTAAATCTCTGTTCTCAAGGAGTTACATTCTACTGTAGAATATAATGTATATGTATATGTGTGTCTGTAACAAAAATAAATAGAATACCAAAAAAAAAATCAGGTAATTAAATTATGGAGACAACTTGGTAGTTCAATGGATAAAGCCCTGGGTCTGGAGTCAGGAAGACCTGAGTTGAAATCCTGCCTCTAGTCATGTGACCCTAGACAAGTCACTTAACCTATAACTGTCTCAATTTCTTCATCTGTAAAGTACGGGAAATGGTAGCAGTTAGCTCCTAGGATCGTTGTGAGGATAAAAATGAGATAAAAAAGCACTGTGTAAATATGGTGGCAGTGATGGTGATGGTGAAGATGGTGGTGATGATGGTTGCTAACAGAGAGTGATTCTAGTTATACTAAGTAGGTAAATAACGTGGTCAAGTCTGCACTTAAAGAAAATCACTTTGCAGATGTATGAAGGATATATTGGAGTAGGGAGATGAGACAGGGAGATCAATTTGGAGGTCATTCTCCCAAGTGAGAGATCATGAAGGCTTTAAATCAGGTCGTGGCTGTGGGAGCAGAGAAAAGGAGTCAAAAATGAGACATGTTGTGGAAGTAGAAATGGCAGAATTTACCTGTTGATTGTATTTGTATATGTGGGGTGAAGAAGAGTGAAGAATCAAGGATAACACCTATGTAATGAATCTGGAAGACTGGAAAAATGGTAGAACCCTTGCAAGAAATGGAAAAATTTGGTAGGGATGTGGTTCAGGGGGTAAAGAAAAGGGAAGATAATGAATTCTATTTCGAACATATTCAGTTTTAGATGTCTCTGGGATATCCTGCTCAAAATGTTCAATAGGTAATTAGTGATGGGGGACTGGAGTTCAGGAGAAAGACTGAAGATGGATCATTTATGTATAGAAACAAGAATTAAATCCATGAGAGCTTAAGAGGTCACCAAGAAAAACAAATAAGTGAAGATAAGAAAATGAAATAGAAATTCTTCTTTCTGACTTTTAAAGCCTTTCATATGCTGTCTTCAACTTATCTTTCCCATCTTATTGTACATTACTCCCATTCCCACACTACTTTCCAGTCAAATATCACCTCAGGAGACATAAGAGAAGAAGGTTCATGACACCAACAGTTAAAGGATTGAGAAGGGAACCAGATTTTATTAAGAATCCACTATATCCCAATCACTGTGCTAAATGTTTTATGAATGTGATCTCAAATAATAGTAAATATAATAAATCAAATTATATA
>JAQQSU010006011.1:0-13639 GCA_028627135.1 Pseudochirops cupreus | reverse complement strand
TCCCCCTTTCACAATACCCTCTCGCAGCTGCTGCTAATCTGCTCACCTGAGAGGCTCCTCCACTCCTCCCGTCCAGCCGCCCCCGGGGCACAACCCCGGCTTCAGGGCAGGCTGGTTTCGGTTCGCAGTGCTGATATGGTTCCTCGTAGCCAAGCTGACTTTAGTGGGAAGTATCTTTGTGTGCGTTTTGGAGTTCTAGCATTGGTTTAGAGTCCTGTTTTATGGGTATTTTGGGGTGGCTATGTGAGAGCTGCGATGTGTTGCTGCTGCTACGCTGCCATCTTGGCTCCGCCCCCTGAAGCTAACTCTGAAAGGTATTTTATTGTTATTCTGTCGTTTCAGTCATGTCTGACTCTTTGTGACCCCATTTGAGGTTTTCTTGGTGAAGATACTAGAGTGGTTTGCCAATTCCTTCTCTAGCTTATTTTACAGGTGAGGAAACAAGGGCAAACAGGATTAAGTGACTTGTCCAGCATCACCCAGCTAATAAATGTCCAAGGCCAGATTTGAACTCAAGAAAATGAGTCTTCCTGATTTCAGGCCCTACATTCTATCTACTGCACCACCTGTCTGCTCAAAAGAGATTTTAGAAGTCATCTTATCCAACTCCCTCATTACACAGCTGAAGAAGTCAATGTTTGTGTTGTTGGGGTCACTTGTGTAAGGTCATATAGCTATTTAGGGACAAAATCAGGATTAGAACTTTCACTCTTTTATATCAAACTAGCCAATTAGTTCAGTTAGGTTAGCCAAATGAAGATCTTCAAATACTATACTGAGGTATTTTGTCATTAGATTTTCTGTTGCTCACTCTGTTTTTTTTTACTCCAAGTCAATGCTTTTTAAAAACTATATCATGCTATCTCTGTATATTAGCAATTATATAACAGAGTTTTAATTGAGAAAGTCTCATGATAGAAAATAAGGTACCACTTTGGAGTAAAGTAGTTAAAGTCCCACATCTACAAAATTGTGTTTGGTCCTGAGCTTTACTCTTTAAGGAGGACACTGATAAACTATAGAGCAAAGGTGTCAAATTCATAGCCCAGGCTGAAAAATTCCCCAGAAAAATGTAATTGGGAAATGTTGAACAGATTATGTGAAAATATAATACAACAGACATGGATTTTCTAAGTCAACATGTAGCCCACTGGGAACTGTTTCTTTCTGAGTTTGACACCACTGCTGTAGAGCATTCAGAAAAATGTCCAGGATACTGGAGGACCTTATGTCCTTGGCATATGGACTTAATATTTAATTTGATTCTACTTGAACATCTGGTGAGTGGGTGTGGGATCCCCACTTGGCAGAATTCAGAACATTCTGACATAATGTTGAATACCAATATACATATTAAATAATAAATATATGAGGATCAGATGAAGAAATTGGTAGTGTTTAGCTTAGAAAAGAGAAGACTTATGGGTGCCTTGATACCTGTCTTCAGAAATTTGAAGAACTGTCATGGGGAAGATGGAGTAGATTTGCTCTGCTTGTCTAAGAGGGAAGAACCAGGAACAACCAGTAGAAGTTGCAACGAGGCAAATTTAAGCTCTATGTCACCAAAGCTCTCTAACCATTGGAACTGTCCAGATGTTGAATTGACCGCCTTGGGAAGTGGTGGATACCTCACTGGAGGGCTTCAAAAAGAGTCTGGATGACTACTTGTTGGGTAAAGGATGGTAGAGATTTCTTTCAGGTATGGTTTGAATTAGATGACTTCTGACAATCCTTCCCACTAAATTTCTGCAATGCTGTCAATATTGCTTGCTAATGGGCAGGATTCCATTCCTGAAAATTGATAAGACATTCCTCCAAAGACAAAATCTCCAAATTTGGAAATATACAAAAATATACATTTAACTGGGAAAAGACATTCATATCTAAAGCCTACTTGATTTTTTCATCATAACCTATTTCCTCTCCCCCTTTGGTTTAGTGGAATCCATTTATCATTAAGCTCCATGGCCTCCAAAACGCTATCTTTTTCTTTCCAGCAGTAATATCTATGGAATCCTGAAAAAGAACTCCTTGGTGAAACCTGTATTGTGGGATCTACTGAGAAAACATTGAATGGTGCATGTTAGGCAGTATAAGATTAGGTATCTAAGTGACTGGTACAGGCATTAAGTTTTCTAAGTGTTCTGAAGGCTTTCTTGGTTATGAAACAGTCAAGACTTTTTACTCCTTATTTTAAATCTCAGGGGAAAACAAGTAAGGGTTTTCTTAAACAAAGGGCTACTTATAGCAATAGTGGCATAAGGTGCCTCCATAATATCAAAAATTTGTAAGGGATACTTAGGGAAGCTTCTTATCAGACTTTGCTCCCCCTTTCCCCATGGTTTTTCCTTTTCCTTTTATTGAAATGTAACTACTATATAGCAAAGAGAAGCCTGTCTCACAGAATCATAAGAACTGAAGCTATCCTAATGTAAATGCCTTCAACACATAAAATGATATTCAGTCCTATGTCAGAATGTTCCAGATTCTGCCAAAGTGGGGAATCTCACACCCGTTCTCCAGATGTTCAGGCAGAATCAAATTAAATATTACCAGTGAAAACACCAGCAGGACAAATACTGGCAAGATCGAAATGGGAAAACACGTGGGTTCAAGTAAAAACTACACGAGAACAAGATGCCCCCGGTACTGTCATCTTTCCAATAAATCAATATCCTTTGTATCCTCGAGGCAGGCATCAATCAGCCTAACAAAAGTTCAGTTTTTCCACTATATTTGACTAGCCAATCAAGTTAGGTCAGCCAAATCAAGGCTGGACTGGGCTGTGTTTTGATTATTCAGTAATTTTAAAGTATCTATTATGTTTGGAAAATGAACAATATGTTGGGTGCTTGAGTGGGGAGGAGGAGAGAAAAGGGTGAAAAGTTTAGATAGCACATGGTCCTTGACTTCTTGGTGTTTATAGTCTTATATTTAGAGTGATAAATAATGGTTTAAGAAAGGTCAAACAGTCAAAATTCTCAGTTCCAAAGGGCTTCAGAAATTCTTATTTACACAATTCATATGCATGATCCTGTTATGACTGGCAGTCTTGATCTTCCTGTGAGTGTTGGGGCCAAATTACAGAGATGCTTTTAGCATTGAATCAGAGCCTTTGACTGAGACAAATTCCAATCTCTGATAACACTTAGGAGTAGGAAACTGGTGAGAAATTTTAAGCTGACTTGCAGTTCTACTCATTTAAATTTCAACAATTTCTATATTTCTCTAACAGGCCAAAGATGGTGTAATACACTGATTTGATTTTCCTCCTACATATGTGTAAGAGAAAACCAAAATGGAACTCTGGATAATTGTTGCTCCTGCTAAATTTTTCCGTGATAGTTATAATAAAGACCTTACATTTGTATAAAATTTGCAGTTAAAGCACTTTCATATCAATCTTCATAATAATCCTGTGAGTTACTACAGCCTCATCATTTCATACACATCCTTCTCCTAAATACTTTTAAAAAAATCAGGAGAGGAAACAGAGGCTTGGACTTCCTCAAGATCAAACAGCTGGTAGATGAAAGAGGTAGAATTAGAATCCAAGTCTTTTTACTTCTAGATCAGTGTCTCTGAGTGACCTACTTGACCTGCTAGGTCTAGGTCTCACAAAGGGTCCTATTTCTCTTTGTATTGGTTAGATTGTTTTTATTTTGGGGTGCAATCAAGGTTAAGTGACTTACCCAGGATCACACAGCTAGTAAATGTCTGAGGCTGGATTTGAACTCAGGTCCTCCTAACCTCCAGGGCTGGTGCTGTATTCACTGTGCTACTTAATTGCTCTGGTAGGATTTTTTTTAACAAATTACGGAAAGTAGTATTCAGCAATACTTATCATACTGTCTTTTTTGCATCTCTTTTTCTTTGAGAGCTCATCTATTTTCATAGTGTCAACTTATCTCTTAATGTTGATGACTCTGAAATCCATATCTTTATATTTTGCCTCTTATCTAAGATCCACCTCAATATTTCTTACTCCTAGACATTTCTATGTACTTATCCAAAATTGACTCATCACCTATCATTCTATTTTCCATTCTCCTCTCTTTTCTACCCACCCCCCTCACAAAAAAAAAATTACCTTCCAACTTTCCTGTTCACTAATGGTATTATTATGCCTTCCATCATTTTCTTTGCCTATCTAAATCCTATTCATAATTTAAGACCCAGCTCAAGCTCCACTCTATGAAGCATTCTGTGATCACTCCAGTCTAACATATTCTCTCCCATCTGTAAATTACTGTGGCACTCCCCATCTGTACCTCTCAACTGAGATTAATTACAGACTATCTTGTAAAATTATCTAACTTCATTGTGTTAACATGTTCTCACCATAGCATCCCAGATTGGTTTTTGATCATTCAGTAAAGATGTTAAGTACCTGCTATGTGCGGAAAAAGGACATTACATGAGATACAGGAGCAGGAGGAAGGATGAAGTTTTAGTCTTGTTTCCTCCAACTAGATATAAAGTTGCTTGAGGATGGGGAACACATTTTTATTTCCCTCTGCTGTATAGCATCTAACACATTGCTGAACACATAATACTTGTTTTCTTCATAAATAATTATTGCAAGGTCAAATTATATAACAGTTTTCTTCTTAATAGATTTCTCTTTTTAACATGCTAACTACAGGGAATTTAAAAAATCTTCCTTCTCTGTTGAGTTTTTAATGTTAACACTAAATGTCTTGTTTTGTTTGGTGAACAGAGCAAGTGAGATTGAATAATGCTCTTGTTCTATGAAACAGTTGGGTTGGGTACCATAGTCCTTATGTAGCCATTGTCCCTACAGTACGATATTGAGTCAGGTATTCATGACTTGAATGACTGATCTTGAAATTAAACTGAAATAACAATTGAACCTGAAGATTAACACTTGCATCAATGCCCTTTTGTTGTTCATTTGCTTTAGTTGTATCCAGCTCTTTGTGACCTCATTTGGAGTTTTCTTGGCAAACATACTAGAGGGGTTTGCCATTTCCATCTCCAACTTATTTTACAGATGAGAAAACTAAAGCAAATAGGGTATAATGACTTGCCCAGGGTCACACAGCTAGTAAGTATCTGAGGTCAGATTTGACCCAGGAAGATGAGTCTTCCTGACTCCAAGCCTGGCATTCTATCTACTGCACCACCTAGCTGCCCAATGAACCACCAGTCCTTCTTTAGATCATGTGTACCCATAAAACCCTTCTGCATTCCTAAATGCCCCAGCTCTAATCAAGAGATTTGTCTCCTTTTGAATTTGGTTTTCTCTAGCCGTAGGTTAGAGCAGCGGTTCTCAACCTGTGGATTGTGTTCAATTTGTAACAATGAAAATCTATCCTGCATATCAGATATTTACATTAAAATCCATAACAGTAGCAAAATTACAGTTATGAAGTAGCAGTGCAAACAATTTTATGGCTGGGGGGCACCACAACATGAGGACCTGCATTAAAGGGCCGCAGCATTAGGAAGGTTGAGAACCACTGGGTTGCAGTATTCTAGATTTTTTTCTTCCTTTACGATGCTGAATCACATACAGTGTAGATGAGTCGGATTTGAGAATCCCAAGAGAAGAGGGCGCCTAGCAAACGGTGCAGTTCTGTTCAGTGAAACCCATGAGATGTGCTATTTGAAAGGAAGGAAGCCAGTAAACTCCAGAGGAGTCACAAACCTGGATGCAACACTTGGACTGCCGGAGGGGTGGTTATACACCAGTGCGATGGGGACTGGTGCCCATGAATCATCTTGCTTCTAGCGGCAACAGAGCTGAGCTCTTTGGTTTTTTGTTGTTGTTATCATTGTTTCTTTTTTTTCCTTTTCTCCTGGTGTCTGTACACTAATCTTTGTTCCGAGCCTCTCTTCTGTGCTTCACCATTTTCTCCCTCTCTGACAACCTGGGAATCCGGATTCCTGTATGAAAAAAGAAACCTAAATCTTTCCTTTTTGGAACACAGCTATATAAAAAGCTCTTAAGGTGCACCAAATGACCTATAACCCAATTTCTCTTCTTCTATGGCACAGCTTTCAAAAGTCCATCAGACTGGTATCTTTAATTAATTATTATTATTTGAGAATGAAGTCTAAGGAACCATGAAAGAAGTGTCTGGTTTTTTGTTTGTTTATTTGTTTAATGAAGAAGTGGCTTTGCCTCTAACTGTTCTGAATAACGAGCAGACAGGTAGGTCATCACGGTGGAATGTGTACCTTCATGTTATAGTGAGCAACAGCATGCTGCTGTTCTGGATTAGGAGTGACTCTTCTAGCCTTAGCTTATCCACTTACAAGTCATATAGGTCATAGGCAAGTCCTTCAGCCTCAGGGATCACAGTGCTTCACACTCAAATACTTGGATGGTTCTGTGATTTGACATAGGTACTATCCTCAACAGTACAGGTTATAATCCATCCTTGCTTTCTCATCCTGTGTACCTTGTAATAAACTAGTCTTAATTTGGGTCAGCCAGGCCAAGCTGATAGCTCGGGTTCAGGATTGTAATAAGTAAACACTTGTAGGTCATTCGTGAGTTTGCAAAAGGAGATTTACTTAGCCATTGCATTTAAAGGGTACTCAGTAAGATTAAAGCAGTTGTTTAAGAAGATATAGTCTTCCTATCTGGCTTCATATCCACATAGAAATACAGCTGGTCAACAGAACTGTCAGTTGTGAAGAGAGCGACTCCATGTGGGCTGGCTGTGTTTATGTCCTAAGGTGATCAAAAAGTCAATCAGTGGTGATGGACTTAGGCTTACATCCTGAATCATTAAGTCTTGGGACAGCTTCCTTACCTTTTACAGAAAGAATTAGCCTAGTCCACATGGCAGGGGTCCCAGGTAGATATTGTTCTTACCACACAACCTTGTTCATGTCTTCTCATGTGTCCTCTAAGGGGGGTCCACCTCCTTGGTTTAGGGTCTTCCTTTAGATGACTTGACTTTGGATGAATACTGAAGGAGTTTAAATATTGTCCATTGATTATTCCTCTCTCTTGCTACATGACTAGCCCACTTAGTAGGTATGTAATAAATGGTCAGGTAGCTAGGGGGCCCAGCTGATAGAGAGCTGGGGCTGGGGTTAGGAAGACACATCTCCATGAGTTCAAATCTGGCTTGAGACACATACTACCTGTGTGACCCTGGGCAAGTTACTTAACCCTGTTTGCCTCATTTGTGAAATGAACTGGAGGAAGAAATGGCAAATCATTCCGGTATCTTTGCCAAGAAAATCCCAAAGGGGCTCACAAAGTCAGATATGACTAAAAACAATAATAATGACAAATGATTGTCAAATGACTATTATGTTTTACTCATTTGCAACATAGAGGTAATGCTAATTGCTTTGTTTTATTTCACATGATTGCTGGGAAGATGAAATGAGGCCAGATAAATAAAAGCACTTTGAAAATTATAAAGTTGTATACAGATTAAGATGTTATTCTTATAATTTTAAATATTATATTAGCAACTGGGTGTTTTTGAAGAGAAATCCCAATACCTGCCATAAAATTAATGGTAACACACTTTGTGGGTGAAAAGTTATGCAAAATCCTTGTGGCCAAAGCAACTGCATTATGGGGACACACACCTTGGCTGGGGCAGAGGGTCACTCAGCCAATACTTTTATAGTTCCAGGAAACTCAGTGCCTTTGTATAGATACAAAACTGGAAAACAAGAAGTTTATTTTTTAATTGTAGGGCATGTTCACATTTCTTCTTCAGTCCTAGAATGAGCTGTAGAGTTCTGGGAACTTTCCATGCAAATGATTATAATTTGAGGCCACCCAGGGGGAATACTGAGCCACTTATAGCACATCTGGATAGAACTTGGTCTCCATATGAACATCATAGAGCTGTTTGGAAGCCCTAGACCAGCCCCAGAGTTATACTGTAGTCTCATAGACAGTAAGCAACCTGAGTAGGAACAGCATATGATACTCTGAGCCTTCAGAGCTGCTCCAAGTTACTGGCTTATAAACAAGCCTTGATGAATACTTGAGCATATGGGCATCCTTTGAAATTACATTAGTAAGAGCAAAGTTCCCTTTCTATGATGGATGTCTAGTAATCTTCATCATCATCTTCTTCCTTCTCCATTATCCTTTAAATTTATCAAGTGGCAAATTTAGGACTCAAAATCTTATAAAAGTGAATGTCGAAAACTAAAAATAAAAAAATTATCAAGTGATCACTGTATTCAGAGCATTTCATTAGATATTCTTTGTCAAAGTACCAGTTAAAGTCATAGCTATGTGGATTCTTTGGGCCTTCTGATACTGTATAGTACATGTGTTTTTAGTGTATTTTTCCCTTAGTATTTCTAGGATATTGTGGGAGAACAGAAGGAAAAGGATATCAGTATGTTTTGTAGCTGCTCAGAAGTCCTAGAATTGGGGGAAGGTGGGATGCAACTTGCCTTTGGACAAATCAGATTAATTATCCAAAGTTTATTGAGGGTAAATGTGAAAGATTGAGATATGGCTTTACATTCAAATCCAGGGAGAGTCTTGGTACACATCATTTAAGATGCTAATTATTCTTTGCACTGGACCTCACCAAACAAATGCAGAAACAAGACAAAGGAATTCAAGACTACCAGAGCTGAACAACTGTGATAATCATAGGAGCCCAGCAACATTAAAGTCTTTCTCATATACTAGGCAGTCTGTTCTTAAGAATATCTAAAAGTCATGATTTTTCAAATAGGCTGGGAAAATGTTTCCTTTATCATGAATTTGTGACTTCTAGATCTGATAGAACTATTTTGACAAGAAAATTGGATCACAGATGAACCCTTGATGATTAGAATCATTGATAACAAGAGTGTATGTGACCAGTAGTGGCGTAGTAGATAAGAGTGCTGGACCTGGAGTCAGGAAGACCTAAGTTCAAATCTGGCCTCAGACACTTACTAGCTGTGTGACCCTGGGCAAGTCACTTAAACCACTTTACCTCAGTTTCCTCATCTGTAAAATGAACTGGAGAAGGCAATGGCAAACTACTCCAGTGTCTCTGCTAAGAAAACTCCAAATGAGATCATGAAGAGTTGGACACAACTGAAAAACTACTCAAGAACAACCTCTTCAAGGGTTTAACCACTCTCTGACTGCCATTCCATGGTGATTGTTGATGGTGGATCACTCAATGGGGATGGACATTAGCCTCAGTGAAAAATCCCACAACAAAAAATGCTAACAAAACTTATTTTATGAACAGTGGGAAAATACCTTGCATTAGCCCTTTTGCTACATGTAATGGGTAAGGTAATTTGAACATCTTCCTAGCTCCTTAATGGCTCTCACTTGCAGCCCAACAAGAGAAGGTTACTTAGGGGAAGCTTATTTTTCAGAAAAACCCATACCTTTTGTTATTTTGTAATTAGCTAGTGGGTCACGAAAGTTGTGATGTCCTCTGATCCTGGAGAAGGCTACGTATACTCCGAGGTGAGATTTTGCTTTGAGGCTCACTTATGGGAAGAGTTGGGTGATTTGGCCAGATGAGACCATGGGCAGCCATTGAGCCCCTCGTCTTTGAAAACCCAGATGTTGGTGCTTCTCTCTCCAGTAACACTGTATGTATGTAATGGTCAGACAGCTAGAAGCTCTGTCTGTTGGTCTGTTGAACTGTGTAATTTTCTCTGTGTGTATTTTTTTGTCTGCTTGTAATTTGTTTGTATTTTCTGAAGTTTAGGGTGCTGACTTTTCCCCCTGAACTATATATATGTTTGATTAAAGTAAGATTGTTAACCCCTTTTGAGTTGCTTTCCTCTAGAAAAGCAGATCAGAGAATCTGTGCTAGCAGCCATCCTGGGTATGCTATGGTGCTTGCTGATGCAGTACCTTATATGGTTCCAGTATGCAAATTCATAACTATGATCTTTTCATGTGGTTTACCAATGGACTTTTAAGTCATAGTATATAGAAAATATAATGGATTTGGAGTCAAAATACATCAATTTAAATCCTGCCCATGTTCTTTATTACCTGGGTACGTTATGACCTTGGGCACTTCAATTCCTTTGGACAAAAGGTCTCCTCCTATCTAAAATGATCTATGTAGTAGTCCTGATCAGTCAGTTCATCACCAGACATTTATAAGCACTTAGAGAAACAACATGTATTCAATAAAACCAGTAAAATACACAGATTAGATGAAAGGTAATTTTAGAGGAGAAGGTTCTAGATCCTGATGAGACTGAGAAAGACCTCTTACTGAAGGTGGCATTTAAACTTAAGTCTTCAAGAAAGCCAAGTATTCTAAGAGGTGAGGAGAGAACATTCCAGGCATGGAGGAATCCACTACAAAGATATGATGGAAGAGCTAAATGCTATGATCCTTCATATTTACTATGAATCCTGTTACTGAGTGTTAGGAAAGTTAGAGTGTGTCCCAGAATCAGTCAGTAAGCATTTATTAAATACTGTATACCAGGCACAAATACAAAGAAGGGAAATTTTGAACTCAAGTGAATTAATAATGCCCATGATTTGGAACTATGTGTATTAGCAGATAAAAACATAACAGGGGTGCAAAAGGTGATAACAGGTGATAAAGGTGATAACAAAACTTTGACTTCATGCGACACTTGGCAAAAGAAGATTCAGTAAAAACCCCATTGTTGTTTAGGAATGCTTTTGAGTTATTGTCTTAGAAGATTTGATGGAGGTAGTTAGTCACCTTGATGTCTAGTGATGCATAAAGTTCAGGCACTATACCATTAATTCTGGAGAAGATTGGTTTGTTTCCAAAATGTTGGTGTTGAAAGTAATGAAATAATTAGCTGGTATTACTGGACCTCGAGTCAGGAAAACCTGAGTTCAAATCCTGCTTGACATTTTGGACCAGCATTGTGACTCTGGGTAAGTCACTTCACTTCAATCGGAGTCAGGTTCCTTATTTGTAAAAAGGAGATTATTATACCATTTATAAGATGGGGATAAGGACAGCTAGGTGGTACAGTGGATAGAGCTCTGGGCCTTGAGTCAGGAGGACCCAATTTCAAATCTGGCCTCAGCTGTTTGACCCTGGGCAAGTCACTTCACCCTGTTTGTCTCAGTTTCCTCATCTATAAAATGAACTGGGAAAGGAAGTGGCAAACCACTCCAGTATCCTTGCCAAGAAAACTCCAAATGGGGTGATGAAAAGTAGGACATCGCTAAATTGGCATAACGATAAACAAGATGGGGATAACTATAGCATTTACCTTCCAGGATTGTTGTGGGGATGAAATGAGATAATACTTGTACAACACTTTGCAAATCTTGAACAGCTATATAAATGCTAGCTAGTAGTAGTAGTAGTAGTAGTTATCATTGTTATTATTATAACTGTTGAGGACACTTCCCTTTTCTAATGATATATATAACACTGTTTTTGTTAATGTGTGTAAAAATAACAATTTCTTGGTAATTAATAATTTTATTAATAATGCTAACATTTTATTGATAAAAGAAATAATCATTTGACTATCTCTCTCAGACCAGAGACAATCATGGGGGCTAACTCATGGCTTATGTGTATATATACATATAGATATAGATATAGATATAGATATAGATATATACATATATGCTTGGAAAAGTGAGCATTCCAGAGCATGGCAATCAGCTCTGATTGATTAACAATTAATGATAAATGGACCTTTCTCATGAAGAGCTGTGGAAGGGTGACATCATGTCACTTTTTGGAAATAGCAATTAAAAAATATCAATCCCAGAAAATAAAATCTTGGGCATTCTAACAAGCCATTTTCTAATAATATTTCTAATAATAATATAATTGACCTAAATAAATATGGTAAATTATTTTTCACAGTTAACCAGTCAGTAAACATTCAGCACCTACTCTGTGACAGGCACAATGCTAAGCATTGGGGAGACAAAAAGAAGTTAAAAATAGTACCTGCTCTCAAGGAGTTTACACTCTAATGGGGGATTATTTTGAAGGGCCAGTTTTCCATTGCTGTTCTTCTGCTTATTTTACCAAGTCACTTTACAAACTGTTGTTTATTGCTTGAAATAGTAATGGTGCATTTTAATGAAAGAAAACCACATCTGTTTGACTTAGGCATTTTGGGAAGCCATCCAATTATACAGTAACACTTAAGTGACAGATTATTGCATTTTAAAATTGGTTTACAGAAGGTGCTTGGAATGTGCGTATCAAATGGAATTTAAATTGCTATCATCTTGGTAACCTTCCTGCTGATTTTTCTCACTAGAAGTTGTAGCCTACTTAGATCTGTTATCCCAGATGTTTGCTGGAGCCAGTTCCTTTTCATTCTTAAATATTTACACAACTTGCTTTGTTTTGCTTTACTGCATACAAAGCATGCTAACAATGTCGGACCGTTTATGTTTTTCTCTCATATTTTCGGTCTAAAACTATTTCATGAATTCTAGACACAGATTTCCAGCCAAGGCTGCTATTTCCATTATCATTCTAGTGTCATAGCAGATAAAGGAGGCAGAGCAGTGTTTGGACAAACATTGCCAGGTTCAAGGAGAGTTGTCTCTTCTTGCACGTCTGGAGAATTGGCACAAACCAGAGGATTGATGTGTTAAACAGAGAACTGCTTTTTCTCCCTTCCTGTTAATCAAGAAAGGGTTTTTTTTTTTAATTGCTTTTTCAACTCTTAAATTCAACAGTTTTTCTCATCACCAGGACATGGTTAAGGAGGAGAGGAGTTAAGGCTGCTCTTGAAAAGGAAATATATGAGTGGCATCTTCCTGGAAGAGAGGGAAGAGGGGTCAGCGCAAATCCTGATTCAGCTAGTTGCTTCCTTTCTTTGTGACCTAAGCTAGGGAACTTTACCTTTCTGGGCTGCTAGAACCACAGTGCATAGAGCCCTGAACCTGAAACCAGGCAGACCTGAGTTCATATCTAGCCACGGGCACTTACTAGTTGTGTGATCCATGGCAAATAGCTTAACTTCTGTCTGCCCTGGTTTCTTCAACAGTAAAGTGGAAATAATAATAGCACCTACCTCAGCAAAGTTGTTGTGAGGATCAAATGAGAGAATAATTGTAAAATGATTAGCATACAGTCGATATATTGTAAACACTAATTCAGTTATTGTTATTGTTAAATGAGATAATAATTATAAAGTGCTTAGCATAGTGCCTGCACATGCAGTAAGTGCTATAGAAATGCTAGCTATTATTAAATGAGGTGATAATTGTAAAGTGCTTAGCGTAATATCTGACACATAGTGAGTGCAATATACATGTTGGCTAGAGTATCATTATTATTAAATGAGATGATAATTGTAAAGTGCTTAGAGTAATATCTGACACATAGTGAGTGCAATATACATGTTACCTACACTATTATTATTATTAAATGAGATGATAATTGTAAAGTGCTTAGAGTAATATCTGACACATAGAGAGTGCAATATATATGTTAGCTACTTCATCATTATTAAATGAGATGTTAATTGTAAAGTGCTTAGTGTAATATCTGACACATAGTGAGTGCAATATACATGTTACCTACACTATTATTATTATTAAATGAGATGATAATTGTAAAGTGCTTAGAGTAATATCTGACACATAGTGAGTGCAATATACATGTTACCTATACTATTATTATTATTATTAAATGAGATGATAATTGTAAAGTGCTTAGAGTAATATCTGACA
>JAQQSU010000601.1:0-20237 GCA_028627135.1 Pseudochirops cupreus | reverse complement strand
GTGATAGGAAAATCACTGGATTTTGGTGTCAAAGGTACTGGATTTTAATTCCAGGTTTGCTAGTTGTGTGACTTTGGGCAAGTAACAACCTCAATTCCCATCACACACATGCACACATAGAAACACACACATAGACACATTAACATGGTAATTAAGTATTATAGGATCATAAATTATGAAACTTAGAGGTAGAAGGAGCCTTATATTCAATCATGGATGGCTGGTAAAGATCCTTCTACCTCTAAATTTTATGATCCTATAATACATAATTACCATGTTAGTGTATGTGATGAGAATTAAGCTGTATGAAACATCAAGTAATATTCTCCACAGTGATGCTGTTTACAGAACCTAGAGAATTAACAAAGAGAAGAAAAAAAGTAAAAAAAAAATTGATTTGGCTGTGCAAAAGTAATACTAATTGCAGCCATTTATTAGAACTGCTTACCATTTATGGCTAATTATCATATGCACAATAACTTATGCATATCATTAACATGTGACAGATTAATTTTTATTTGATTACAGCACTAAGCTCCATGTCATGTATGCTCAACCTCCTCCTGCTCATGTAGTATGGTTGTCTGCTCATGACTTGAAAACATTTAAAGGGCACATTTCTGGGGGACCTTAATGAAACAAGAATAAGCAATATAGGCCTATTATTGGGATATTTTGGAAAGCAAAGTAAATATAACCACGCTGCTGGAAAGAGTAAACAAAGAATCACACAGAACAAGAAGGAATGGATGGGTAGAGGGTTGGTGAGATCAGTGGTATACTGGAGTCAGTGCTTAACTTGCTCTTGTTAAATTTGCAATGTGAACTTTCAGACCTCAGAAATCATCAAATTTTACAAATCAGGGCTTGATTTATCATTTTGTTGTGTGTTAAGACTTAGGAAAGTAATGAAGAAAATGTTATTAATTCAGATTAAACTTAAGTGTGTGGAAGAGGTGTATTTTTCCCCCAAAGAGTTGGTTGTTAAACATTCACTAGCTTTCTTATGGGTGAGAATACAGAGCCATGAAAGTAGACATGAAGAGAAGCATATAAAGAATATAAAAGGCCTGCAAATTGAAGCTTCTATGGCACTCAAAACTATTCAAGCCCCTTTTGCTTTTGTTAACTAAACTGTGTTAACTAAGTAACTGTGATTTCACTGGTATTAGGAGCTCCCAGCTAAATTCTCCCACAAAGAGCTTAGACTGTTAACTTCTCTGAAATTTAAAGTCTTAAACTACTGTCTGGGGCAATGAGAAGTCAAGTGACGGTCACACAACAAGTACATATCAGAGGAAGAACTTGACTCCAAGAGCAGTTCTTTTTCACTGCTCCACTAGTTCCTTAATCAGGGCCTCATTATATAATTAGGTCCAGTTTCAGTCATCCCACTTCATTTTTTTTTACTTTTTTTTCAATTGAGATATTTATTTTCTCTCCATCCCATCTTTTCCCGTTGGAAAAAAATTAAAACAAATAAAATGTGATAAATATACATAGTAAACCAAACAAATCTTCGTATTAGTCATATGTGTCTCATTCTGCATCATGAATATATCAGATGTCAGAAGATGGGCAGTATGCTTCATCATTAGCTGGTCCCCTAGATTCATGGCTGGTCATTGCATAAATCTGAATTTTTAGATCTTTCAGAGCCATTGTTTTTGCAATGTTACTGTTATACAAATTATTCCTCTGGTTATTCCCAGGTTGCTCTGGAACTAACACTTTCATCATTTATTATTATTATTATTATTATTGTTATTAACATTCCATTCCATTACTATGCCATATTTGTCCAGATATTTCCCAAGTAATGGGCATGCTCTTAGTTTTCTACTTTTTTGCCACTATACAAAGAGCTACTATAAAAGTTTTTGTACATGTAGATCTTTTTTCTTGGTCACCTTACTTTTTTAACATTTAACTTTTTTTACAATTACATATAAACAAAACATTTTAACATTTTTTTTCTTAGTTTTGAGATCTATATTCTCTCTCTTTCTTCGTCCTCATGAAGAAAGCAAGCAATCTGGTATAGATTGTACATCAACCAAAACATTTCCATATTAGCCATGTTGCAAAAGTAAATGCAGACCAGAAAAAGCCCCAAGAATAATAAAGTATATAAAAATGTATGTTTTGATCTGCTTTTGGACTCTATCAATTCTTTCTCTGGAGGTGAATAGGATTTTTCATCATAAGTCCTTAGGAATTGTCTTGGATCATTATATTGCTGAGAATAGATAAGTCATTCACAGTTGATCACAGT
The DNA here is from genome assembly GCA_028627135.1 of Pseudochirops cupreus. Lineage (NCBI taxonomy): Eukaryota > Metazoa > Chordata > Mammalia > Diprotodontia > Pseudocheiridae > Pseudochirops > Pseudochirops cupreus. The sequence continues at coordinate 17,962 of JAQQSU010000601.1, read as the reverse complement.
ACAATATTGCTATTACTGTGTAAAATGTTCTCCTATCTCTCATTTCACTTTGCATCAGCTCATGTAAGTCTTGCCAGGTTTTTCTGAAATCAACCTGTTAATCATTTCTTATAGCATATTGGTATTTCATCACAATCATATGTCACAATTCTTTCAGCCATTCCCTAAGTGATGGGTGCACCATCAATTTCCAATCCTTTGCCACCACAAAAAGAGCTGCTATAAATACTTTTTGTACATATGGGTCCTTTTCCTTTTTGTCCGTCTCTCTGAGGTACAAACCTGGTAGTGGTATTGCTGGGTCAAAGGGTAGGTCCAGTTTTATAGCCTTGGTCACTTTACTTTTTAAAAGATCTAGAAAAAAAAAGAACTAGAAAATCTATATCCCAAAAATGCTAGCTATTTATCAAATTTTCTGTGGGATGGGAAAAAAGGTAAATTAGAAAAAAGAATACTAAGGAGAGAATGAAGTATATGGAAGTTTCATATCAGGAGGGTGATGGCAATGGTATTCTATGTTCATGAAATTCAAACAAGAGTAATCCAGGAAACCTATAGTTTTTTTTTTAATTAATTAATTTATTTTCTTGTTTATATCACTCATTTCCATGAGATTTTGAGTTACAAATTTTCTCCCCATCTTTCCCCTATTCACCACCCCAAAACAGTGATCCCACTGTATAGTCCCTCCCCCAATCTGCTCTCTCCTATGTCCTCCCCCATCGCCCCTCTGACTTTCCAGTAGGGCAGGATAAACCTATAGTTCTAATCCCAGCTATACTACTAATTAGACAAGTAACTCAGCCTTTTCAGTTCTCATCTTCCTTATCTGTAGTTTGAGGTCACCTAAACAATCTCCAAGGTTCCTTCCAGGCCTAGAATTGAAATTTTATGAAGTGGATTTAAGTTGAATGAATGAATGAATGAATGAATGAATGAAAGTTTGGGTTGGACAACATGGAAGAATTCCTTGGAATTAAAATGACATATTTAGCACAGTGCCAGGTACATAGTAAGTACTCAATTCATACTTTACGTACCTATGCTGATATATTCTCTCTATACTGCAATGTACATATGACTTCAGCAATGTGGGCACTTCTACATTGTACTCACTGGTGCAGTCCTATTCTAGTCTATGTTCTACCACAAAACTTCCACAATTGATCTCTTTAAAGCACTGTATATCTCCCCCTTAAGTCTTTTAACATTCCAGAGATCCCAATGCAAAATTTGGGCTGTTTATTTCTTAACTCTTGTTTTTCCTCCAGAACTTGATCATCTCTTTCCTAATCTTAATATTTCTTAGATGATATCGTTTATGTCCACTCTTGTGCCCAAGTTTCTACAGGGAACATGCTCCACCTACTCATGTAATTTTGTATTCTTCAGAAACTGTAGTTTTAAAACAGTATTTTAAAAAGAGAGAGATAGATTTTTTGTGTCAAGGAGCAACTTGGGATCAGTGAAATGCTTGATCTTACTATCATCTAAGATTCTTTCACAGATGCAATCAGAAATATTTTTTCCCAATAATCCTTTCAAGGGCATAATAAGCCAGGAGACATACCATCACAAAGGGTGTTTCTCTGTTGTGGAAAAGACCATGTACAAAATTAAAATAGAAGAAGATGACATAGTGTCAATTCCACCAAACCATTGAAACTGCAGAAGCTCCTAAATGAGATCATAATGATTCAAAAGCATCTGATTTAACTATCCACACAGGAGAGAAAAAGTGGACAAAGAATGCTTATTGTTCAGATGGTGATATGCAGTCATATGGGCAGTCTCGCTGAGATTGTACATTGGTACAACTAACTTGGATAGAAACAATGAACTCAACCTAAAAGTGAATAGGAAGAAAGAAAATTTGGGAGCTCTTCCAATGATCCCGAGCTTCTTCTTGACCCCCAAATCCTCTCTTTTTTATGTCCTTGTCCCCAGAGATGAGGACCTGTTTGTGTTACATATACTATATCCAGTGACTGTCATGGAATCTGAACAATGACATATCCCATGGTGGTATATTAGTTTTCAGAGCTTCTGGTGATTTCTTAAATTTATTTGGACCTAACATATGGCAGACAGCATAAAAGACAGAGATCCAGCCATGAAGCCTGGGAGACCTGGGTTCAAGTCTTGCCTCTGACACTATTTGAATGACTCTGGACAAAACCCTTAACCTCTTTGTGCTCCAGACAACCTTCAAGGTCTATAAGTTGTAGAAAAGGTACAGATCTGAATTGGTAAAGTGGAGTACCCTATACCAGTGAAATCACAGGTTCAGTCTTTATCCCTATACCCTTGTGTACTAAAGCAATTTCTTATTGGCCACATGTAGTCACTACCACAGGGGAAGATCTTGCATCATTAGCTTATTCTCTGTCATAGTCTCAAGGTTAGCCAGTATAAGCTTCACATTTTCATGCATATTAAGAATTTCCCCCCAAAAATGGTGTTTAAGTATTAATTTATCTTTCTGGATGGCCATTCCAGCTCTAGGTATATCAAGTAAAAAAAAAATCTTGCTGATATTTATCACACTATTTAAATATTGGATATGTTTACTCGATCATATCCAGGAGTTTCTCTCAATTGTGTATGTAATAAATATACTTCTAAACAGCAATTCACTGTGATATTTATCTAAGCGATATAAACATTCTTTTGAATGGTAATACGCTTTGTGTGACCTTAGCTGGCAGTTTGTCTATTAAAAAGGAAATTACACATACAAAGTTTTGGGACATCAGCTGTATAACAATAATGAACTTAGTAAATTCAAGAAATAGAGGGAAGATTGATTCGGAACCCAAGCTTAACTTTTACTTCCTGAGGTTTCTCATTTGTCATCAAAAGCTCTGTGGCTAGAGTTTTTATGTTGGTATAGCTATTTTCACACACAAACACAAACCCACATCGCTGATGATATGCCAATCACATAGTAGGTATTAAAGAAATACTGTTGATTTCAAGTAGATAGGATTTTAAGTACTATATTTTATTCATTTATGTATATTTCTCTCCACCCACCCCTAGATGCCCAAAAAATATTGAATTGAAATTTGGCTTTTTTGGCTAAATGCTATCCAGAGTCCAATGACCTGGGGTATATTTTTTAAACCTAACAGTCCATCCAAACTTCGAAGTCACATAGTTTTGACTAGCTCCTTCATCTACATCCCTTTTAATTTTATCTAGGAGCACAAATCACTGTAAGGAGATAATGACTGGATTCACTCAACCAACCAATTATTCTGTAAACCAAGAGTCGGAGTCAAATAATTGTGAAATGACTAACCTATTCTTCTGAAACAACCAATTATTTGACTGAATTCAAACCTTTTTTTTTTCAAACTGATTTCAGTGTATAAATATAACTCTAGTGTCAAAAGGACAAAATTTGATAAAAGAATGGTCAGTGGTCTATGGACAAATGATGCCTGTTTTTGGTATGAGTTTTACATTTAAATGCTAATTCTTTACTTTCTTTCAAATTATAATTTATCAAAAACCCTAAGTTAAGGGCAAATGAAAATTGACATTGTTTTCATATTTCTTCCAGGAGGTGGAAGAAAAAGGAATTAGGAGGCAGGGTGATGGAGTGGATAGAGAACTATATTTGGAGACCTTGGTGACCTTAAACAAGTCACCTAATTTCTCTGCACCTCAGTTTTTCATCTGCAAAATGAGATTAGACCAAATGACCTGTACGGTACCCTGTTAAGTATATGATCCATAGGCCATCTGAAAGCTAGAGCTCTCCTAAGCATGGTGCAAATTGTAATCTTACTATAAACACTAACCAAATTTGAGGTCCAAGAATAAAAGTCATATCTTTGGTTAAATCAAAGTAGTTTTCAAAACAATCTTCATGTTTTTTCCACTGGTGAGGTTTTGCTTGAGTCATACGTAGGCAAGTTCTAAAACCCAGTTTAAAAAGCATGAAAAGACATCACATATTGCAGCTATAAAGTAAAAGTCATCTTTTAAAAGCCCTTGTAATAATGCTTTTAGAAACAGTAGTCAGGAAACCATTAGGGCAATTACCAATCACCAAGAAACCATGTGGTTAATCATCTCTGAAATCACTCTGTGAACAACTCTGGGCTCTTCATCTCTTCTGCTAGGGCTCTCCACCAAGAAGATAAACACTCAAAGGGGAAAAGTTGAAATAAAACTTCTAAGTTTAAAAATAAGCTCAAAGCAAAAGGTAGGGTGTTTTATTTTGGTTTGGTTTGGTTTTTTGTCCAGCATGCATTGTACCATAGAGCTTATGGAAGGAGGAAGAAAATATTCCTTTATGATCAGAGTATCCAGTAAGGAGTAAAATTCCAAAACTGGGGCATGGCTTACATCTGTAAAACAAGAGTCTTCATTCTAGCTTCATCAAGAAGGCTTTCTAAAGAGCTACAGCAAATCAGAATGAAGAGCTCTTTCATTTGTACTTGATTCTGGTATAGATATAGCCTTGATCATTGGGAAAGTGATATTTTACTGGATAATCATGTGATTGGATGAAAAAAAATGAATTTGCCCTATTTAGTGAGCCATCTTCTTCTGGACAATATTTGATTCGCTCTGCCTCACCAATTCGTGGGGTCCAGTGTGAATACACAAAATGGAAACACAGTGACATCATTCTTCAATTTATGTGGAAATCCATTATAGACTTAAATCAGTGCGTCTGTTGTTTGTCCTTCATTTCAAGGAGGGCCAATAACATCAGGAGTGATGTCTTGCCTTGCACATGAATTGAATTTAAGTGAGAGTTGCTCTAAGTTGTTAGCCTCACTCTCTCTTCCAGAGTCATCAAAGTCCAGTGGCATTACAAAAGTCAGCTCAACTGGCAACAGCCCAGGATGCAATGGGTAACCTTGGTGTCTTCAATGTCTAATCAAACTCTAAGCCCTCCACCGTACCTGCTCTGTTGCCTTTGTGGTCATTGGAACGAATTGTTCTCAACTACCCATTCCATCTGGGGAATTCTTCACATGCTTGGGGTAGATAACTCCCCCCACCCTCAACTCACCAACAGTTTTAAGTCCTGCCGTTTACACTCAACCTGGTTTAGCCCTTCTGCTGAGATGGTTTACTGGCATGGCTAACGTACATGCTGCAACTTCTGGGAGCCACAGGGAAGAGTTGGGTACAGGTAGACACCAAAGGTGGATGAGTATCCCTGAAAAGGGCTTAGCAAGCCCTGACACCAGAGGTACTAGTTCTCCCTGAACTACATACAGTAAATATAGTGAGTGGATTTTCTTCATATGCTTTATTATCTCTTCTGATCCTAACGACATCACTTTGATGTCAGTAGTACAAGTATTAACTCATTTTACAGGTGAAGAAACTGAAGTCCTGAGATATTAAAATGAATTATATGCAAGGCCTTATAGATAGAAAGCATTAGGGCTGGAAACTGAACCTAGGTCCTCTGACTCTAAGACCAGGACATTTTCCAGTATATCACATAGTTTTACAAGTTTAGAGAGTATCTCAAGTCTATAATTTTGTTAAATACTATTCAGTTGAGTATATGTGATGCTGCATACAATGACAGTTGTTCTAACAGAACCTATTCAAAACGGCCTGTTAATACTGAAAAATCAGAAACGGAAGAAGGCGTTAAAAATAGTTTGCTTTCATACATCACTTTAAGTATTGCAAAGTCCTTTGTTTAGGCAGTTTCATTTGATCCCAAGCAGCCCTATGAGGTTGGGGTAATTATAATCCCCATTTATCAATTAACCTTGATCATCACCTTTCTTACAAAAGGTTATCTGATAAGAGCAATTTCTATAGGAAAGACACTAAAAGAGCCAGAAAGAGTTGTCTTACCCAGGCAGCAAACATTTGTTAAACAGAAAGACATGGAAACCATGGGCTATACTAGTTTAGACAACAAAATCATTTAAAGAGAGGCAGCAGGGTAGAGTAGACCCCTGAAGCCAGGTAAATCTTAGTTTAGGCCCTGCCTCTAATATACAAAATTTGTGGGACCCTGGGCAAGTCATTTAACCTTTTAGTGTCCTTGGGCCTTGAGACTACAAAATTCTCTAAAATAATAAGTTGTAGAGAATGTGTGAATCAGCATTAGTAGAGGGAGTAATCACAGCCTAGAGAATTTGTCATCAGAAAAATCACAGATTTCATCCCCCTCCTTATCCTTATGAAGATTGGCTAAAGGTTATGAGCAAAACAGTCTCGTAAAACATCAAAAATTGGTTGAAACAAAATCAAGTGTGTAGAAATCTTGGCATTAGACCCAACTGAGTCACTTCATCCTGAGACCATTCAAAGATGAAATTGGCAGGAACATAACAATTTTATAAAAAATGGAGCAGATGTGTCAGCATTTCTATAATGATTTATTTTAATTGTCAAAGACAATGGAGCCACCACATTTGGCCTATAAGACTCCAGGCTGTGGGGAAGCTGGAAGGGCCCTTAAGACTCCAGAGTGGAGAGGAGTGATTGCATTTCTCCAGGTATGCAAAAAGGAAACCCATTTTGGGGGGATAGGAGTGGGGGTAGGTGACACTCTTGAAAGCATCAAGGGATGACATTACATATTTCAGAAAATGGAAAACACAAAATATCTGGGAAAAATTATATATGGCATTAATACCCCCAAAAGGTGAGGGAGAAAATTATCAATGACTGTTAAGCAACATGACAACTTTTTAATTTTTATAAAATATTCATGAGAATGTCTTACATATATATCAACATGTATAAAGATGCTGATGAAAATGAGAAAACAGCCCAGCTTCTACAAATTATTTCTTGTATTATGCCGCATTTTCTCAGTCATGCAATCATTTAAAAGACTAAGAAAATACATATAGAGCAGTAGCTCTTAACCTTTTTTTTTTTTTTTGTAACACTCCCTTTGACATTCTGGTGAAGTCTTGGCACCCCTTCTCATAAAAAATGTTTTATATGCATAAAATGAAATATATAAGATCATATAGGAAAATAAATATATTAAAAACATTATTAAAATATAAAAATCTAACTTGTGATATAGTGGTATGTCTTACAGGGAATCTAATAAATATAATATTTTCAAAGTTATAATAAGTATGAATAATATTTAGAGATATCTGCAACAAATGCAATTATGGTATGAAAATATCTGTGATTTCTATTGGTGATTAAGTCACTTGTTACCTGCATTTGTAATTGAAAGAAATGCTAAATTTTAGTAAGAGGTTTGTAAAAATAAAGATATAATTTTTCCCATCCAAGTTCACAGACTCCCTAAAATCTCTCCATATTAAGAAACCATAGAAATTATCCATTGTGTTTATTATTTTTAAAAATTACATGACTCAGTAGGACAAAAGAGTATTAAGGGTCCTCCTCCCACAGAGGTATTTTCTTTACTGCATTAAGATAATACAAGATGACTTGATAAATGGAATCACAAGAGCAACTCTGTTCAACAGTCCTCTGATTAATAACAAGAAATATATATACACTCATCAAAGGTGCTTAGCATTCTCATGGGGGATGCTCTATCGAAGGTGCAGCCGAAAGAGGAATTTGATGCTGGTGGTGGGGTACTCCTGTTGATGGATTTGTTCTAGATATAGCAAGGCCTAGAACATTCTAAGACTTCTTCAATGGGATTCATGATTATTGAAAAGTAAACAATTCACAAAGTGAAAATGGAATGTGTGAAATATGTGTATTGTCCAGATAGATTTATCTGGAACAGTTATTACAGATAGACAATAAAGTTGGATCCAGAATCAAGGAGGAAATAACATATTGGATTATATTATGGGAATTGTACAGTGTTCTAAACAATCCCAAGCTGTTCCTGACATAAATAGCCGTCTTTTAAACAGAAATATTCTCCTAATAATGCTAGTTGTTGTAAGTCTTAGAATATCACAACTGAAAGGTGTAGGTAAAAGGAGGGATAACAGAGTGATGCACTGTGAGCATAAGTAGGCTATAACACATTTGAATATATTCATTGACATGAAGCTAGAAGGGACCTTAGAAATCATAGGATCCAACTTTCTCATTTTACAGATGAGGAAATTAAATCTGAGATAGGCTAATCTTCCCAGGTAAATTGTTCAGTCATTTGGGTTATGTCCAACTCTTTGTGACCCATTTGGGGTTTTCCTGGCAGAGATACTGGAATTGTTTGCCATTTCCTTCTCCAGCTCATTTTACAGGTGAGAAACGGGGGTAAACAGAGTTAAGTGACTTACCCAGGGTCACACAGCTAGCAAGTGCCTGAGGCTAGGTTTTAAACTCAGGTCTTTCTGACTCCAGGCCCAGCACTCTATCTGCTCGCTACACCACCTAGCTTCCCCAGTTACCGAAGTATAAATGGCAAAGCCAGGATATGAAACAGGTTGCATGATAACAAATCTAGTATTTTTCTGGAAACAGAGGCAGTGCCCATTAATTGAGGAAAGGCCAAACAAATTATGGTATGTGAATGTGATACATAATTGTGCTGAAAGAGATGATGAAAAGAATAGTTTCAGGGAAACCTGGGAAGTTTTATATGAACTTATGCAAAGGAAGCGAGCAGAACCAGAAGAACAATTTAGACAGTAACAACCATATTGTAAGGATAAACAACTTGCAAAGATTTCAGAACGCTGATCAATGCAATGACCCGCGGTGAATACAGGAGATGAAATATGCAAACTCTCTCCTGCCCGAATGAACTCAGAACGTATTTGCTTGTTTATTCGCTTGTTCCTGTTCATTCATTCATTCATTCATTCATTCATTTTGGACACAACTGAACAACAACAAATCATCCTTTTGGTAATATCTCCTCTTTCCTTGGTCAGTCTTCTTCCTTCTATGCCTCTCCCTCAAAACGTACCAGTGGACAATACCTTTACGTTGCCTGATATCCAGCTTCTCTATCCCCCACCATGATATTCTAAGCACTGTAGAACAGAGAGTCAGTGTGGAATGTTGGAAAGGTCCTAGAACTTGGAGTCCCATGATCTGTTCAAATCCTAGCTCTGGCACTTATTACCTTGCATAAGTCACTTAACCTCAACAGGCCTGGTTTCTCATTTATAAAATGTGGAGGCTAAACTACTGAAGATGATATCTAAGGTATTTTCTGGCTCTTGATCCTATGATAATATAAGCCGATGATCATCCCTTTTAGCTCTAAATTGTATGAGCTATGAGACCAATCTTTTTCTTCCTCACTCTCTGGAGGCCTTGCTAAGGAGGTTATAATGGGGAAATTTATTAAGTACTTACTGTGTGCCAGCCATTGTGCTAAGTACTTTACAAATATCATCAAAAGCTCCACAACAATTCTGGGAGGCGGGTGCTGTTATTATCTACATTTTACAGCAGAAGAAACTAAGGCATCCAGAGGTTAAGGGATTCGCCTACAGTCACACAGCTAGTAAGTGTTGGAGGCCACAGCTGAAGTCAGATCTTCCTGCCTCCAGGGATGGAGTTCTGTTCACTAACTAATTTAATAATAATGCCTTTCCCTCAAGTATCATACACTTGTTTTAACTCAGAGACTTCAATGATAATAAAAAGTGATAAATGCATTTCAGGAACCTTGGAAGACCCAAAGAAAATGCCTTGGGCCTTTTATGGATCCATTAGATGGATTTGGACTTGCCTATTCCATTTATAGTTAGGGCCAGTCCGACCTGTGAATATCAGGTAGTCTTTATCAGTCGCTCTATCAACAAATATTGATCAAGTATGTGTTTTGAACCTGCCACTGTGTGTATATTTCGAGATATCCACTGCATGTATACACACACACACAACACACACACACACACACACACACTCACATACACACACACACACACACTCACACACACTCGCACACACACACTCACACACACACTCACACACACACACACTCACACACACACACACACACACTCACACACATACACACACACACTCACACTCACACATATTTCCAAGATGAAATTTCTTTGGAGACAAAATTTTCTCAAAAAAAACCACCATGTTTATACAATATGTTCCCATCCATTTTCTCACAACTCTCAGTATGAAGGGAAAAAAATTATTTAGCTCAGAATCATAATGGATTATTTTATTAGAGTGATGAGAAACAGACTGAGTGGGGTGAAAGTGGGAAAGGGACAGGAAGGGCCAAGCTATTCTATGAAGATTTGGATTGATGGATTATTTTCCTGATCTAGAAGATTACAAGGAACAGAGGGGAAAAAAAGCCGTCCAGTGACACATGACATTAGTAAATTCCATTCTGCTTAAATATACAGATGAAATGCCAAATGAAGACTCTCCTTAAAAAATACAAACACTTGTATTAGAATAAAGTACATAGTTATTCAATTTTAAAACCTGCAAGGGGAAAAAAAATAAATGAAGTTTCAGAATAAAATTTTCATTATAAGTATTTCAAGCCTGCCATAAGAAAAACTGTTTCTCCTATTACTAGAAGTCAATACATTGCAGTACAATATAAGTGTCTTCCATTTTCCCCTATTTCACGCTAGATTTGTCTGCTAGATGAGTGTACTTAAGTAAATAGCACATACAATTTTAATAGGACAGGTGCTTCGAATGTACATGGAAGGTCATCCCTATTATTTCAATTAACAACATAAGCTACAAAAACACATGAGGGTGAATTAATTTAAAGCTTCAATTTAATGCTACTGGTAAGGACATCTTTAGGCCTCTTGGTTGTCTTGACAACTCCTGCATCCCAGCAAGCAGAAGCCAATCTCTGCTGTTCCCCTTCTCAGCATACAAACAGTTCAGATAGTACATTAGCAAAGAATATGATGTCCATGTAAATGTTGAAATATTTTCGTTGCCATAGAGATAAGAAGAATGGCAAAAATACGGGAGTACTTGACACACTCTAAGGCAGATTTTTAATTAAAAAAACCTGAAATGACAATGCTAAGATGGCTGAACACACCGTAATGCTTTTATGCTAACTCACTACATGCAGAAGCCCTGCATCCAAATAATGTGTGGAGAAAGTCAAAGAATTATGGATGAATAGCAAATGAGGAGACATGGGACCACTAAGAGGTGCAGGAGCTGTGATCATTATCTTTTTATTAAGCATAGAAAAGGGAATGGATAAAAGATAGTAGAGACAATTTACCATATTAGTTACATATTTCCCTAGGGACAGGAAACCAAACTAGTGACAAAAAACAAACAAACAAAAGAAAATAACTCATGCATCTCTGAGCCCTGGAGTGACTACAAACAAGCATGACCTTGAATATGTGTTGTGAGTTATATTTTTATCTTAGCCTTTTTCTCCTCTGCGGAGACATTCTGTAGAGCTTTGGGGACAGTAGGATGGGAAAGGGAAAACCAGAAAGAGCAGAAAGTGTATATTGGGTTTGGGTCAGGGTTGGCCCTATTATGCTCATGGTCCAGTCTCTATTCCCATAGTCAGGTTCCATTATCAAAAATAAGTCACTTTTTTCTCAAAAAGTGTATTACTCAATTGTCTTAATGTCCTTTCCAGAAACCTTCTGACATTCCAGAGATATAAGATTTGTCCTTTTCTAAAAGTTATTGCGTTAATTATTGTAGGATTTCACAACCCCCCTCTCCCCCTGTTTCTGATTACCAAACTTTATGAATTTCCATGGACCTCTAAGAAGGAAATTGCTTCCAAACATTCCAATAGAATGTAATGGCAAGCAAAGAAGTACTTAACACCTTGTTTCAGCTATTTAATTATTTAGTGCCTTGTTTCAGTTGAAGTTTCTTTTCAGCCTTGCCTGTGATTATATCAAGTCTTTGTTAAGAAACAGAACTTGTGAACCCCAGGACTTGTGAGCCCCTGTTGCTGATGCAAGAGGAAGGGGTAGAACAGGGAGGAGCTTAATGGCCACATATAAGGAGAAGCCCAAGCTGGGAAACAGCAGAACTGAGAAGAGAGCACTGGTGGTGGCAGAATTGAGAAGGGTAACTTTGTGGTGGCCAGGTACTCTCTTTGTCTGTTCTGTCTGGAATGATTTTTGTTTGTGATACTTTGTACAGAAGCCCGGGGACCTTACTGGAAGCCCTGAAAGAGGATTTTCTTATTGTCTGTTTAAAGAAGTCCTGGAGGAAAGTTTTGGAGGCCCTAGGACTATACTGACAATTTGTGTTGAGTTCTCAGACTTTGTTAGTGGGTCTGTGTTGATTTCACAGGCAGATAGTGAATGGATGATGGTGCTGGCAATGTGCATGAATGTTGTTTTGGCTCTGTTAAAATTTGTCTTCCCAGAAACAGAAACTGTGAAGGACTTGAGGTGGACTGGATACTGTGAGCTTCAATATGGAACAGGAACTGAATGAGAAGCTAGACAAGGTGTTGAGAGCTGCCTCCTTTTGAATCCAGGTGACAGTTGTGTAGATTCAAGTAATAGCTGGACCCATGGAAGAGGAATCATGGAATTTGGGAGGCAGTCTTGAGTCAGGATGCAAAAAGACCTCTCTTTAGGTACTTGATGCTGATGGAGAAGATCTGGATTTACTGTGGACTAGGGATGGGGAACTTTGACCTATGTACTTTGTGTCCCTTAAGGAGGCTTGCTCCTTAAGGATGATTAAGAACTTACTGGATGATATCTTTTCTTTAAAATTATGTGACCCCTTTGGTGAAAACTGTGACCACTTTAGTGATAAGTTGTTATGTCATAATATTGTGAATGCTGTACTTTGGTTTCTGTCAATGTTTTGCTTTAGTTTACTGCTGAATAAATAGAGAGTTCACTATACTATGTAATCAGAACTTTGAAGGTGTTCACAGCAGCAGTCTTCTGGAAAGCTGCTCATGCTTGGCTTTACACAGAGACTGCCACTAATGGTGTGTTTTACGGTGAGACTTGTCTCTTGCACTTAGTATTAGTCAGGCTGAAGATACAAGGCAGCCAAGGAGGTAATGTTAAAGCTCGGATAGTAAAGGAGTATGGTTGGCCACATCACTAAGCAGGAATACCTAGACAGAGGAGATGAGTGAAAAGAGTAGCTTAACAGGTGCAAAGAAGATAGAGCAGATAGAGGATGTAGAAAGTTATTGAAAAATGATGAAGTTGATGACAGTGGCCTCTTCTATCACTGAGACAAGCTTTAACCTGATCATATGACACATGATATAGATAACCTGAGTACACAAGTCACTTACCCATGACTCAACTAAATTGTTTAAATATAACTGGGCTTAAAAACAAAAACAAAATCATGCATACAACTTCTCTTTGCTAAGGAGAATATAATTTTTTAAAAATAATATTTGATGAAATGTGTTGTAGGTTTGACTCATTCATTTAGGCATAGCCTCATGATCCAGTGTTTTATTAATCTTACAACCAGGTGATTCCCATGGATTTTTATTATCACCTCTGTTCAAATGAGTCCTAGATCTATATGTCCAGCCTGAACCTCTCTCCTAATTTTCTAGTTCTGTATCACCACTTGTCAATAAAATTGTATTCAATGCATAACTATGCTGGTAGGACTGGGAGAGAGATGACCAAAAGGAACAACCTAGTCTGTTTTGCCATCTGAAAGACCTGCCGGGTTCCTGACCCTATTGCCCCCTGTCAAAATTACAATTTCTAGTCTCAATCATTCCACAAATGTTATTTACCAATTGTGCAAGGTACCATACCATGTATCTCTTATTTCCCTAAGAGGGTCATGATTTGCTCCACACATACTCCATAATACCTAGTAAGTATTTTACAAGAAAATGAATACATACGTCTGCATATTTAAATTCTGAGAGCAAAAACTAAGAACTCAAAATATAATATATAATATTATATTAATATATAATAATGTGCCACATGAGTGATGTCAATAATAAATGCCATACCAGAGCCTGAACTGAGCAGGTAGCCTGACTGGATTACCTTTTGGAAATCACAGAGTTCCTTCAAAGACTTCAAGCTTCTTCCAGAAACAAAGGCCCATCTTTTTTTTTTTTTAATATAACAGCCTTCTGGAATTATTGCATAGCTTCAAGACATAGGAACACTAATCTACAGAGATAAGACATAGCACAACACCCAGGAAGGAATGGAAAGTTACATGGGGTGAGGAGGCACCCATTACAAACAGGGAGTTACAAAGGAGAATCTATGGAAAGGTTGTCATTAAAGAAATGTGAGAAGAAAAAAAATATGAACAAGTTGTGGAGCAAAACTGAGATAAAATGGGGTGATGGTTCATGTACTCAAATGGCATTCTTTACATATCAAGAGAAATTAAGGAGGGCCTCCAGCAGGTTGGGTGGCCAAGGATACAAACTTGAATGAGAATCACAGGGGATGGATGGTTTACAATTTGAATCACTGGAGCAAATAATGCACACTGATGAGATCATGGATTAATGACTTTAGGAGTGCCTGGGATAGTTATCAATAGCTCCATGGAGGCGGGTGGCTAAAAAAATTATGGAACATTGCATATATCACATTTTTCAATGCATTGATCAAATTTGCTAATATTTTCTCTATTTTTATTTTAAAATCTTGCATATAAAGAATGACTCTTTGTAAAGAAGGGAAAGATTTAGGTGATGTAGAGACAAAATAATAACCATAAAATTATATTTTAAAAATAATAAAAGTTTCATGGAAAGGTATAGCACATTAGCTGTGTCTTATAGGTGGAAAGATTTGGATGAAAAAGGTAGTGGCAGGGTCAAGGGGAGACCATTCCAGGTGGTGACTAAGGAAATGTATGGAGATAAGAATTTGGTGGAGAATGAGTAGATGGTCAACCTAGATGGAGTGAAAGATCCCCAGAAGAAAGCAGAAGGAAGGTTGGAGAAGCATTTTGGAGTAAGAGTGTGGAAGGCCTTGAACGACAAGCTAAAGAGTTTGGACTTTATTCTAGTATCAGCTTCCATATGCTTCTGTTTCCTCTCATTTTTAATGGTATTTTCTTCTTTTAATTTATGGAATAAAACAAGCATTTCCATAATACAATATAATAAAAATATGACTGCAAAGGAAACTGCAGATCTGTTAGGTACAACTTGCCATTCCTTATGATGTATATTTCTTTTTTTTCTTTGCTCCCCCTCCAACCTAGAGATGGCTGCCATTAGACACCAATAGGCATATATATGTAAAAATGCTCTCTATAGACTTCGATTTATCAGCTATTTCTCTGGATGCAGACAGCATCTTTCTTCATATGTCCTTCATTTTTATTTTGGGTATTTATAATAGTCAAAACTACTTCGTGGCTCAGAGTCATTTTTGAAATAATACTACTGTTATCATATACAATGTTCTCTTGGTTCTGATCACTTTGCTCTTGACCATTTTATGCAAGTTTTCCCATGTCTTTATAAGATCATTGAGCTCATCATTTCTTATAGCATAGTAGAATTCCATCACAAGTATACACCATAACTTGTGCAGCCTTCCAACTCTCCATTCACTCTCAGCTATCAGCCCACTTTCTTCCTTAGCTTTCTTCCCCACCCCTACTATTCCAACCATCATCAACTTTGTAAGCTGATAGACTGAGAAAGAAAGGGAAACATCGGGTAAAACTGGACCACCCTCATGGCAAGGAGATACCCCAGGAATATATTATTACCACAGGTACTTTAAACCTCCCTCTAGTCCCAAATGCAAGTACACTGACAGAGAAACAAAATCAGTATTCCTTTCTTCTTTCCCACTTTAAATTGCTTCTTAATGTGAGCCAGCAAGAAAATGACTATTTCCAAGTTATTGCCTGGCCTACAAGTAATGCTGCCATAATCAAGATGAAGTAGGTGGTCAGTCACCTAGTGTGGTGTGATTTGAGAGGCAGCAGGAAGAGTCTAGCGAAAACTCTACCTTGTCCAAAATGTATTTCTAATGTTGCCTGACATTCTACCATTAAGCAGATAATCCCTTTTAGGGACTACCTTAAAATATAGATAGACCTGGTAAGGAGGACACATTAAGCCCCCTGACTCCTTACAATAAAAGAAGGGTGTTAGATGGTTATACGGGAATACTTAGGTGAGTCCATGATGCTTGCCTGACATTCTTCTTCCTAAATCAGTTTCTGGAGTGGCAGAGGTGTCTTTTAACAAGAAAAGAAAAATGTTAAGGGAGGGACACTTGGCACTTATTCCACATCCCACATAGATCCTAGTAGTACAGTGAGTTTGCTCTCTGACAGCTTCTTTTGCTACATATAGTACACTCCTTGGCTCAGTCCCTGGGGAGGTTGGAGGAAGGAAGGAAGTACAGTATTTTTCTTTTGATCTGGGTTTGTAGCAGTTACTTCTGCATCACCATCAGAACCCTAGAAGCTAAAATGCCAGGCTGCTGTTCAGTCATTTATCACATAGGAGGATAAGCATGGAGTTATCTAGTACCACACCCAAGGATGCCAAAGCTATGGCTTAGAACAATCAGAGAACCAACAACAGCTGCCAACTTCCAGCACACTCCTGCCCAGTCACTTTGAACAATGACAACCTTAGAATAAATGAAAAATGATTCTTGCATTACATTATATTTTGGAAGGTTGGCAGTTTGTCAGGAAGCAGCAGTGGAGGGAAGAAGGAGAAAGGGACTGAGAGGTAAGACAGACTGTCATTTTATCTATGTGGTGGCTCCATTCTGCCCACTGCTACTCTGTGTGTAATTGGAAGATGATGAGAGCTTTGTGCTCAAGTGCATGGTCAATGCCTCTGAGTAGTTTTGGAGATGTCTGCTTGACAGAAGTGGAGAGTGAGGTACCCTCACCTCACTATGGGGTTTGGGTTCTGCCAAGTCCTTTGGCCAGGAAACAAACTTCAGAGCCCTGTGGGAATAATTGCTGGGGTGAACTTGTGCCAAGTCAAATCTGTGCCTTCAGTGACAGTGAGCTTAAAGATGAGCCCTGTCCAGCAAAATTACTGATTGGAATCACCATGCTCTCCTGGGAAACTCTCCATCCAGAGGGAGCTGAGAATGGAAGAGAATGGGCTGCTCCACACAGGAGGAACCTAGGTGAATGTTTAAAGTAGAAGGAATCTCTCCAGCACTCAAATTCAATCTCATACTTATCTTTTCTCTTTTTTCTCCTCCATCTTCCTGGTTGAGCTATAGGAAACCTAAGAAAGAAATTTAAGATTGACAAAGGAAGAGAAAGATCCAGTATTTTTTCTTAACTCAGTGACCTAAAATACTGCCTACTGCATGATCTTGCTTCTGACATCATATTATTGAAGACACATATGGTGGAGTTTGCCATTTTTAAAATGTTATTTTATTTTTTCTAATTACATGGAATGATAGTTTTAAACATTCATTTTTTAATAAAATTTTGAGTTCCAAATTTTTTCTCCATCCCTCCCTCCCATCTTCCTTCCCCAAGACAGCAAGCAATCCGATATATGTCATACATGTGCAATTATGTAAACGTATTTCCACATTAGTCATGTTGTGGAAGAAAAAACAAAATAAAAGGGGAAAGTCACAAAAAAGGGAAAACAGTATGCTTTGATCTGCATTTAGACTCTATAGTTCTTTCTCTAACTGTGAAAAGCATTTTCCATCACAGATCTTTTGGAATTGTCTTGGATCACTTTATTGCTGAGAGGACCTAAGTCAATCATAGTCAGTCATCACACATTTTCCCTGTTATTGTGTACAATGTTCTCTTGGTTCTGCTCACTTCACTCAGCATTAGTTCATGCAAGTCCAGGTTTTTCTGAAACCGTGCTGCTTGTCATTTCTTTTTTTTTTTTTTGGAATTTTTTTAAATTTTATTTTAGTTTACATCATTCATTTCCACAAGATTTTGAGTTACAGATTTTCTCCCCATCTTTCCCCTACCCACCACCCCAAAACAGCCATCACAGTGTGTCCCCCTCCCCCAATCTATTCTCTCCTATGTCTTCCCCCCTCACCCCTCTGACTTTTCGTTAGGGCAGGATGGATGTCCCAACCACAGTGCCTGTGTATCTCAAGTT
>JAQQSU010006009.1:0-13640 GCA_028627135.1 Pseudochirops cupreus | reverse complement strand
GAGAGAATAGACTGGGGGAGGGGGGACACACTGGGATGGCTGTTTTGGGGTGGTGGGTGGGGGAAAGAGGGGGGAGAAAATATGTAACTCAAAATCTTGTGGAAACAAATGATGCAAACTAAAATAAAATTAAAAAATAAAATAAAATAAAATAAACTCACACAAAAAAATAAAAAAATAAAAAAAATTAAATCACAGCTTAAAAAAAAAAGGTTATTGTCTCTAGATTAGCACCAGGCTTGACTTTTTTCTTCCATTCATTCAATGATTTCATCAGTCTCTATGGGTTCAATCAGCATCACTTTGCAAAGGACTCCAAATCTATTTCAGGCCCTAATCTCTCTCTTGAACTCTATTACGAGCTTACTAACTGGCACCTGGTTATTCCTCCTAGATATTCCAAAAGCACCTTGACATGTCCAAGACACGACTCATCATATTTCTCCCTGGTCTTATCCCTCCTCTCAATTTCTTCATCTCTATCAATGGCACCACCATCATTCTTATCATCTACATTCTTACCTTTAAAGCCATTCTTGAGTCTCCCTTTTTTTTTCAATCCCTAGAGCCAATCATTTGCACATCATTTTTTTGTGGTTATACCTTTATATCACCCATTTTCTCCCCTCCTCTTCCCTCATGCAGCCTCTCCTCAGGTCCCTTATCACCTCTGGTCTGGACTACTACAATAGCCTCCTAATTAGTTTCCCTGCTTCCAGTTTCTCCCTTCTCTAATTCAACCCCTATGTAACTGCCAAATTAATGTTCCTAAAAAACAGGTCTGACCATGTCAGCCCCTACTCAGAAATCTTTAATCCCAACCTTTTGATGGGAATATGAAATATGAAATAATACTTTCTACTGCTAAAAATATAAAATGATTATTTCATATTATTCCCCAACATGCACTCTCTATTTCAGGCAAACTGTCCTGCTGGCTGTTCCCCATGCACAATATTCAATGGTCCAGGCCTCCTTTCCTCTTCATAGTGATTCCCCTTTTCTGGGAGACAGTCTTCTCTCGCACTTCCCATCAAAATTACTCAGCTGCCACCTCCTCTAGGGAATGTTTCACATCTCTTTTTGTATTCCCAAGCCCCTGCACAGTGTCTGGCATATAGTAAGTACTTAATGCATGTTTTCTGTTTGATTGACCATTCCTTATTCAATTCAACATTTCCAAGCTGGATTTATTTACCCCTCAGAAGCAAGGAAAAAAGGAAGGAAGGGAAGGAGGAAAGGAGGAAAAGAGGGGGGAAGGGAGGAAGGAAGGAAGGAAGGAAGGCAGGCAGGAAGAAAGGAGGGAGGAAGGAAGGAGAGAAGGAAAGAAGGAGGGAAGGAAGGAGGGAAGGAAGAAGGGAGGGAGGGAAACAAATATTTATTAAGCATATGGGCCAGGCATTGTGCTAGATACTCTAAAAATACAACTTGTGTTCTCTCTTCCATGTCCATTTATGGACTTATGGTGGATACTCAATCAGTTTATCCCACTTCAGTACAGAACTCCTAAGCTCAAGTAACCCAACAGTCTTGGCCTTTCTGACAGCAAGAATTACAGGCCTGAATCACTTTGCCTGTCTCTTCTGTTTATTTTCATGAATTCCTGAAGAAAACCAATTGGACTTCCCTAACTCTTTTTCACCAAGCTCCCACTATTCTGACGCCAATGCTGTCAGGCACTAGAGAAGTGGATCAACATAGACTTCTGTGGGAAAAAACAAAGTCACACTGAAGAATACAAATCCTCCTAAACTTCTGAATATTGTACCTGAAAGGAAAATCTGTAGCACTTTCCACTTGGATTTTACCTTCCTCTTGGCTTACACATGAGGAGCTTCAATGCATGCTAAACAACTGTATTTATAGATGCCTCACAGTAGTCCTGAAATGCTTCATAATAAAAGCTGTTCCAGTATTGAAGTCAACAGTTCATTGTGGGTTGCCATCTCGACATTTGCTTCCTGTTGATATTTCTCACTTAAAAAAAAGAAGTCTTAGTGATGTTGTAGAAACAGGGCAGATGTATGTTAGAGTCTTTATCATCTTCATGATTAGAGAGACAGAGACAATAGCAGAGTGGTGCTATTTTTTAAATTATGTATTTAAGGAAAATTACAATCTAAACAAATATTAGGTGAGAATTCAACTATTAGTTCCCTGAAAAAGTTCATTCATCACTTCAAAAAAAATTTAAACTGTTTCTGATTATATTTCAAATTGGTGCCATGTACCTGAAACCAGCAGAAGGCCTGGACAATATACTACTCTCTGAGAAAATGATAAGTCCCACCTCATTTTAGGTTTTCAAGTCTATCTTTCTAAATAAAAAATGATGCTAAAATTAGTGAAACATATCGATAATCATCATTATTTGCATTTTAAATTCTTCTATAAAATGATTTTTGACATTTACTTAAGATGTTTTAAAACATTGTACATTTGCAAATATATATATTTTTACTTGCCATATCCAGAGGAAATATAGTCTAGAGTGGAAAGCTCTCTGGAGGTTGAGTCAAAATTCCTGGTTCTGATACTTCCTGTGTAACTTTGGACAAGTAATTTAAGAAGTCTCACACACACACACACACACACACACACACACACACACACACACACATATATACATACATACACACATATTGATGGGGTGCTGGGTTGTCTTTGTTTGTAATATTCAGTTGTAACTTCAGTTTGTAAAACCACATTTGTGTTTGGGTACCTATGGTTGTAATATCAGTTTGTGAAGCCAAGTTGTAAAGTCACACTTGCCCCAGCCTAAAAGCCTTTTCCCTGAGCCAGCACTCTGCCTAGCTACAACTCATGAACTGTTTATCCCTGCTTGGTACAATAACAAGCTATACCTATGAATCCTTTACTATACCATCTAAGCAATCACTTTAGCTTAGAGAAATGTATAGTTTCCTTGTTCTAGTGGCCAGCTGCACCTATGAATCCTTCAATGCACTATCAGTAAGCTAACTCTTCTCCAATTAGGCACATCCTGGATCCCCAATTAGTCTAGCTTCCCAACATCCATCTTGTCAAACAGGACATTGATGGGTAACAGACTGGACACCTCTCAGTAAGCCCTGACCATTGGCTGACTTAGTGACATTTCAAGGCAACAACCATACCTCCTGGTAGCACCCCCAAGGGTTTTCTCTCAGTGAATTATGGGCAATACGCCTGCACAGTTGATATAAAAAGTGCATGTCCCTTTAAGCACTGATCACTCCTTAACTCCTCCCTAATCCCACCCTTACTCACCTAGTTAGCATAATTGATACCTGATTTATGGCTTTATAGCTTTATAATCTGTATCTCTAACTCCTGCCGTTTGCAGGTCCCTAATCTCCCCTGCCTGCGGCAAAGTGTAACAATAAACTTTTATAATCCTGACTTACAAGAGTGCTTGAGTCTGGGAATTCTTTTCAGACTAAAAGAATCCTCCAAGGATTTCTTAGAAATCCCTGAAAAACCTTTCCCTCTTCAATATGAATATATCATTTTAAAGTTTACAAATGTACTTTACATACATAATCTCATTTGAGCCTTTCCCTATGAGACTATAATTATTTTCCCTTTTTTGCAGATAAAGAAACAGGTTCAGAAGGGTGAAATAACTTACCAATATTAATGGAGTTATTAAACATAAAAGGTATCATGTGAACCCACATCTTCCTGATTCCAAGTTCAGAGAACTAATATTCAATGTCATATCTCCAAAAGAATTATGGGAATATGGTGGCATATTAAGTCCTAGAGAAGCTCAGTTCCCCCACAGACACTCTGGTAAATGCCTAAGATGAAAAAAATTATAAAGAACACCCAAGAGAAATGGCTATAGTCTCTTCCCTACAGACCAGGACTGCTCCAAAAGATTGCAAGGATCTTGCAGAAGCTCCGAGTGGGATTTGTAACAGGAGACAGAATTAGACCAAGGCCCAGACAGCTTGATGTCCAAACAACAGAATCCTCCTAGAAGGCTACTAGGCTAGAGTGGAGCCCAGGCAGCCCACAGAACCATCACAGAAGGCAAAGCAAGAAAAACTGTTGGGGCATCAGTGGGCCAAGCGTGGAACCTTGGACAATAACGGACAATCATCACTAGCATCCACAATGCCTCGGTGGGACCTGTCAGGCCTTCAGCAAAGGACAGGGCCTCCTCTGGGTTCAGAACTATGTAAGGAAAGAGAGAAGGACAACAACAAAGTCAAGCCACTGAGAGACTAAGTTCCATCCCAGAAGGGCACAGAGTTTAATCCAAGAACAAAGACCTTAAAGATACATAAATAATAATAGGAATAGCCAACATTTATATAGTACCTGTTGTGTAGTAGGCACTCTGTTAAGAACTTCTACAAATGTTACCGCACTTGATCCTCACCATGACCCTGGGATTTAGGTGTTATTATTATCCCCACTTTAGGTGAGGAAACTGAGGTAAACAGAGGTTAAGTGACTTGCCCAGGATCACAGCTGGTAAAGTCTGAAGTCAGATTTGAATTCATTTGGTCTTCCTGATTCCAGGCACAGCTATCCACTACACAATATAGCTGCCCAACCAGAAAGAAATGCTAAACACAATGAAGAAAAACTATGGAGTGAGAGGAACCCAAGAGGTAAAATCAGAATAAGAGAATAAATCCACAAATCCAAGAGAGAGGAAGAGAGACAGAGTCAGAGAGAGACAAAAAGAGAAAGGGACAGAGAAGCAGAAAAAGAGAAAGAAGGAGAAACAGCGAGAGCACCTTCATCAAGTACCTACTATATACCATTATGCTAAGTATTAGGGATACAAAGATAAGAAAACAAGATGGTTACTATCATCAAGAAGCTTACATTCAAATGGGGGAAGATAACTCCATAAGAGGGAGCAGGAAAGGGGAGGTGATATAGGAGGTGAATCTGACCATGGTTTGGAGAGGGTTAAGAAGTGACTTTTAAACCTGATTTGGGGCAAAACAAAAAGAAATAGATGCAACCAATTTGGGGTTCTGGGTCAAGTTCTGGTAGTAGATGAAGCTATTATAGAGTCTAACTACCACTTCATGGTCCAAAGGGTCTTGAAACATCACATTCATGATCTTTTGAAAAGCTATGGAATATATCCCAAAAGATTTAATTCACTATTCTTGACTCTACTGGGTCTGGAAATCCATCAGCCATTTGTCACCTTTTTATATCTGGACTTTATTGTATAATCCAGGGTAATATAATTTGATGGATATCATTAATGCCAGTCTATCAACTTCAATTCTATTTTTAAAAAGATTTCTTAAATGCCCAATACCTACAAAGACACTAACCAGGAGGTCAAACATCAATGGTGTAGGATGATGGTCCCAGATATTCATATCATTTATAGCTCTATAATTAGGGCAGAGCCATCATTCACACACACACACACACACACACACACACACACACACACACACACACACCCCAACTCAAAAAACCCCCAAACCTCTAGGAAAATACATTATGATGAAAAAAAACAACATAAACAACAAATCAATATAGTACTTCATATAAATATACTAAATGGCATAACAACTAAATGTATAAAGGAAAAAAAAAGTCAAATTACAGGAAGAAAATTATAAAATTTATAGTACTGGAAAACCCCAATGTACCCCTTTCAGACTTAAACAAATTTAATAAAGAGATAAACAAAAAAAGAAGTTAATGACCTGAACAGAACTTTAGGGGGAAAAATAGAGATGATAGCTATCTGGTTATTAAAGTATGAGAACAAAAAAGAATTTACATATTCCTCAGCTGTGAAAGGCACTTTTACAAATATTGACTATATATGCACTATAAAAAACTCACAAATGAACGCAAAAAAGTAGAAATTTGAAAACATTATTTACTGAACATGATGCAACAAAAATTACAATAAAAATTACATTAATCTTCTAATCCTTTGAAGAAAGTCTTAAAATTAATTGGAGGCTAATTGAATCCTAAGCAAACAGTGAAAGAAACAACAAATAGTAGAAATTATAGAAAATTTCATCAAAGAAAATGACAATAAGAAAACATACCAAAATTTCTAGGATTCAACTAAGGATTGTGCAAAAAGCAGTCCTCAAAGAAATTTCTATCTCTAAAGGCTTTGATCAACAAAAGAAAGAAGGAATGAATCATTAAATGGAAAAACCTAGAAAATCAAAAAATAAAAAACTCCAACTAAACACCAAAATAGAAATTCTGAAAATCAAAGAAGACAATAACAAAAGTGAAATTATTAAAAATAATAAACAGTTAATAAATAGAACTATGCTCTTAAAAACAAACAAAACATAAACAATTAACTAATATGATTAAAGAGAGAAACCAAATTTTGTGTATCAAAAATGCAAAAGAATATTTCATAATGATTGAAAATGAAATAAAGGAAGCTATCAAAAACTCATTGCCAACTACATACCAACCACAACAAAGCTAATAAATGGTTAAATGGATAGACATTAATAAAAGTATAAAACATTCAGATTAATAGAAGTTGAAAAGGTTATTTAAATGACAAAGTATCTGAAAAATAAATTGAATACATTGCAAATGAACTCTTAAAGGAAAAAAAATCAAGACTAGATGGAATTTATAAATGAATTCTATCAAACATTTAAAAGACCAGTGAATTTAAATATTGCATAAGCTATTCACAAAAGTAAGAAAAGAACTATCATTCTAAACTCTCTTTATGAAACAAATATGTTCTTGATACTGAAATCTGGGGGAGAAAAAGTGGTGAAAGAAAATTATAGAACAATATCCCTAATGATCATCAACATAAACACATTAATAAAATATTAGCAAGTAGTCTACAACAACATTATAAAAGTATATACAGTTTGATTAGGTTGGATTTATAACCATTATGCATGATTGTTTCAATATAAGTAAAGCTATAGAAATGATTACTTTAAAATTAATAGAATACAGATTAAAACCATTTAATTATGTGAGTAAATGGTGGCTCATGCCTGTCATACTTGGGGAGGTGAATTGCTTGAGTTCACAAGTTCCTAGTTAAAAAGGGACTAAATTCAATTAAATATCCAATTAAGTATTAAGTCTGGCACCAATATGGTGAGCACCCAGGAGCAGTGGGTCAGACCACTAGGCTATTTAACAGAGAGAGACAGAGAGAGAGGGAGAGACAGAGAGACACAGAGAGAAAGAGACACAGAGAGAGTCACTAGACCAGATTTATAAGAACAAGAACCATTCCTCAAAAGATAAATTGTCAGTGATTAAGAAGGAAATCTCAAAAGAAGAAATCCAAGCTATTAGTAATATTTCATGTTGCCACATGAAATATAAATGCTACATATTGCTAATAAAGAAATGTAAATTGAAGCATCAAAGTAACTCTGAGTTTCTATCCCACACCTGTCAAATTGGCAAAAATGACAAGAAAAGAAAATAATTGTTTTAGGGGTCGAAGGGAAACAGGTACATTAATACACTGTTAGTAGAGATGTAATTTAATTGGTCTGACTGTTCTGGAAAGTGATTTGGAACTATGCCCAAAAAGTCACCAAGGTAGACATTTCCTTTGACTCAGCAATACAACTACTAAACCTACATCCTAAAGGGATCAAAGAAATAAGAAAAAGATTCAGACGTATAAAATATTTATAGCAGTGTAAAGCCAATCACAGCACCTCTCCTGAGGACTGCTTCTGTGAATAACTTTAAGAATCTAATTGCACAGTATAATGAACTATTTATTCAGCAATAAACTAAAGCATAACATTCAAGAAACTAAGGCATAACACTCATGACAACATAACATAATAACTTATTACTAAGATGGCCACATAGTCTTAAACAAGACATATCATTCAATATATCTTATAGTCACCTCTAAGAGGTAGCAGAAAATACAAACACCATCTACCCCTAGGTCACAGTAATTTACAAAATCCTCAGTCAAGACAGAGTATTGAAGTAAAGTCCTCTTTCATCTGGACTCAAAGCTGGCTTCCAAACCTTGTGTCTCCTCCTCCACAGGTTGACTGCTCCCAACTCTTGCCTGGATTTACATTTAGGCAGCTCTCTACTCTTGTTCCATATCTTAGCTCAGGGGGACTGTTCCACTCCAAGCTCTTTGCAATTTCTATTTCTAGGAAAACAAAGCTTAATAGGGCTACAACAATATTTACACACATTATCAGCACTATCATCTCAATTCACTTTCTGTCTGAGAAACTGATACAGAACAACAGACAAGGCTTCTGTCTAAGAAATGAACAGAGCACAACAGACAGGACTTCTGTCTAAGAAATCAGCACAGAACAACAGACAGGACTTCTGTCTGAGAAAGTAACATAGATCAATAGACAGAGAGGCAACAGCACAAACATTCTCTCTCTTAGTTCTGCTGGCTCCCAGTTCTGCTCACACTCATATCTGCTCCTTCCTGTTCCACCCTTTTTTGCAAGCTCCTCCCACCATGGGCTCCCATGTGATTACATTTGGCCTATTAAGGGGCAGGGGAGATCTTCAAACACCCTTGCTTATTAAGAGCAAAACAAAGTATATTGTTTCCAGTCAAAGACTCTTGATATAATCAAAGGTGAGGCTGAAAGGCACTTGATTAGCTAAAACTCAATCCAAAATTTAAAAAAACAGCAAAAAATCCTGTTTTGCTTGTCATTACAAGCAGCTCTTTTATTTGAGAGAAAAGAAATGGAAACAAAAAAAGGTCTTCCTCAATTAGAGAATGGATGAACAAATTATTGCATATCACATTAAAAGGAATATTTTGCACCATAAAAAATAAGAACAAGTACAGTTTCAGAGAAACTTAAGATTTTATCAACTTATGTAATAAAATTTATACAGAATAAAATTTTATACACTAACAACATTGTAAATGAAAGTAACTTTTAAAGATTTAAGAACTTTATTCAGTGCAATGACCAACTCAGTTTCCCAAAGACTGATAATGAAGCATACTACCCATCTTCTAACATAGAGATGACGATTTCAAGATACATAATAAGACACACATTTTGAGACATGACGAATGTGAAAGTTTGTTTTTTCTTTTTTATTCAATTGGGGAGTGAAGAGTAGGAAGGAGATAGTGATAGGGTATCTTCCCTCTCTCCCCCCACCAAAAAGAAAAAAGAAAAAGAAAAGAAAGAAAAGAGCATCCCTTTTTTCCCATTCAAAAGATTGGTGTATCTTTCAAATGTTTAGAAAAGATTACAAAGAAATCCAGAAAGATTTGCAAACAGGACAGCTTTAAAAATCACATTGAATTTATTATAAATTTTAAAAGAAAGGCAAGCTATGCATAATAGAGATCTGTACTTTCAGATACAATCAATATTTTCTTCTCTTACTATGTATATGGAAATGCCCATTTTATTTAGTATATGTTAAATTCAGGATAAAAAATAAGTCAACCAAAACTTGAAAAAAAATATGTCCAAGTATTAAATGCCTTCCTTCCTAACTCCCTAAGCCTTTTCTCTAACAAACTGCCCCCTTTTTCATCTCTATGCCCTAATCTTCAATCTCTCCTTACCTACTAACTTCACGTTATTTACAAACACAACCATCTCTCCATCAGCCTTAAAAAGGGATCTACTAATTATCATCCTGGAGCACTCCTTGAGAAAGACATCTACAATTGGTGCCTCCAATTCCTCTCCTCTCACTGTCTTCTACACCCCCTGTAAGATCTCATTCATCATTCAACTAAAACTGTTCTCTCCAAGGTCATTATTCTCTTAATTGTCAAGTCTAATGGCCTTTTCTCAGTACTCATCCATCTTGACTTCTCTACAGCCTTTGACATAGTTGATCAATCTCTTCTTCTGGATACTGTCTTCTCTCTTGGTTTTCATAACACTGCCCTCTCCAGATTCTACTCCTACCTGTCAGAGCAGTCCTCAGTTTCTCTTGCTGACTTTTCAGTAGCAGGTTGAACCTACTGTGGGTGTCCCCCATGGCTCAGTCTCAGACTTTCTTCTCTTCTTCTACACTTTCTTCCTTGTTGATCTTTTGGACTTTCATAGGTTCAACTATCATCTCTATTCAGAAAAACCCAAGATCTATGCGTCCAGCCTTAACTTCCCTCCTGAGTTCTAGTTTTACATCACCATCAGGCATTACATGTTTCTTGAACATCTAGAACTAGATTTCTGTAGGCTTCTCTCAAGTTCAACATCCCCAAAACAGAACTCATTTTCTTCCCCAAAACCTTCCCCTATTTTCAAGTCTCTTGTGACTTTTGATGGCACCACTATACTCTCAGTCACCCAGGTTCACAACCACAGTGTCATTCTTAATTACTCTCTTAAGAGTCATTCCACATAACCAATCTTTTGACAAGTCTTATGATCATTTCTACATTCACATCTCTCATACATGTCTCCTTCTTTCCACTCACATAATCACCAAGCTGGTATAGGCTCTCATCACCTCCCACTTGGACTATTTCAATAGACTTCTCATAGATCTATGACTCAAGTCCCACCATATTCCAATCCCTTCTCCACTCAGCTGACAAATTGCTCTTCCTAAAGCATAATTCTAAATATATTAACTCCCCTCCCCTAACACACACTTAAGAAATTCTTGTCATTCTTTATTAAATTTAGGATCAAATATAAAATCTTCTATATGGTTTTTAAAGCCTTTCATAACCTGGCTTTATTTTAGCTTTCCAAGTCATTTAATGCTTCATTCTCCTCCACATACCTTCTGATCTAGTAACCCTGGTCTTGCTGTTCTTGGCTGTACTCCATTCTTAGAATGTTCTCCCTCTTACCTCTACCTCCTGTCTTCCTTGACTTTCTTCAAGACTAAGCTCAAATCTCTCTTTATGCAAGAAGACCCTTCTGGTTCCTTCTACTACTAGTGCCTTCCCTCTGGGAATAATTGCCATTTATATTGTATATACATAGTTATTTGTATCTAGCCTTCCCATTAGAATGTGAGCTTCTTGAAGGCAGGGACCACATTTGTGTATTTTTAATTTTCTTGATACTCCTAGTGCTTAACAGTCTCTAGCACATATAAGCAATTAATAAATATGTGTGGATTGGTTGATTGAGTTAGCCTTTAAGTGCTCTAGGCAACTGCCCAAAACTAAATCCACAGTGAAGGTGCCTGCCCAAAGTGATGAAATGATGGAGTTTCTTCATATACAAATGAAATCTCAGGTCCAGTCTTTATCTCTATAATGCCTTTAGCATAAACATCAAGAACAGCTTTATAGGGAGATTGCAGTGCCCATAAGGATGAGTGAGTAGATGAAATGGTTTATCCATTTATATAGACATTCATACTTCTATAATACTTCACTGTTTTCACAACAATGCTGTGAGGTAGGTAGCACATGTGTATTATCTCCATTTTATAGATCAGGAAAACTAGCACAGGAATACTTCTAGTACTCATCAAGAAATCAACATTATTTACTGACTGGAATTTCTTCGTTTTAAAAAACAACAACATTTAAGTCAAAAGCTAAAATCTCATCATGGAGAAGGTCTTGGGCAAAGCCAAGATGGCAGCATAGAAGCAGGAAGACTCTGTGAACTTCCCCCATAACCACCTCAAATACCTATAAAATATGACTGAACAAACTTTAGAGCTACAGAACCCACAAAGTGACAGTGAGAAACAAATCTCCCACTGAAGGCATCCCAGAAGGTGGACAGGAAGGGTCCATTGCAGCACACTGGGAGTGAGCCCAGCCCCATGTGGGCCCACAGTTTTAGCTCCAGGGCAGCTGAATCAGCGGCTGCAGCAGACTCCTGGAAAGTGGATTACCAGTAGCTGTGGTAGTTTCCAGAATTATCAACCAATAAATGCCAAAGAAAAAGTGAGAGGTCAGTGTAGAACTATGTTAGAACTGAAGGAGATGGAGGACCAGGTCCAGCCCCTGCCCCTGGAGATAGAAGTGGCAGAGGTGCAGTGGCCCTGCAGCCACCTCCATGTGGCTGCTTCAGAGCTGCTGGCCTGCACATTGTAGGGGAGCAAAGCAAACATTCAGAGGGTAATTGCTCTTGCTTTAACCTGCCTGGATCTGGATTGTGGTCTTGGGTGGTGGTCCGGAGGTGTTTGACCAGTGAGCCAGAGTATGTGGGGGCTGCAGAGATGGCACTTTCTTAATAGCTCCAGCAGCTGTGAAAACCCCAGTGATTTGGGACAAAGCTCTCCCCTCTGGAAGCAGAGTTCTACTGTGGCAAAGAGCTCAAAAGTCATGTAATTGACTGACAACATGAGCAAGCAAAGGAAGCAAAGCAATCACAGCAATTCAACTTTAGATTCCTTTTTTGGGGACAAAAAGGATCAAAGCATGAAATGGCAGAAAGACAACAAAAGCTTTCAAGAAAAATATGAACTGGTTACAGGCCATGGAAGAGCTCAAGAAGGATTTTGAAAATCAAGTAAGAGAATTGGAGGAAAAATTGGGAAGAGAAATGACAATAATGCAAGAAAATAATGAAAAGAGAGTCAACAACCTGACTGAAGAAAATAACACCTTAAAAAATAACACCAAAAGAGCCCCAAAAAGCCAATGAGGAGAAGAAAGCCTTAAAAAGTTGAATTTTCCAGATGGAAAAACAATCTCAAAAGCTCACTGAAGAGCATAATTCCTTCAGAATTAGAGTGGAGCAAATGGAAGCAAATGACTTTATGAGAAATCAAGATACTATTAAACAAATCAAAACAAATGAAAAAATAGAAGGCAATGAAATATCTCACTGGAAAAACCACTGACCTAGAAAACAGATCCAGGAGAGATAATTTAAAAATTATTGGTCTACCTGAAAGCCATGATCAAAAAAAGAACCTAGAAATCCTTCAAGAAATTCTCAAGGAAAATTGCCTTGATATTTTAGAACCAGAGGGCAAAATAGAACTTGAAAGAATTCACTGAGCACCTCTTGAAAAAGATCCCAAAAAGAAAACTCCTAGGAATATTATAGCCAGGTTCCAGAGTTCCTAGATCAAGGAGAAAATATTACAAGCAGTCAAGAAGAAACAATTTGAATATTTTGGAAACACAATCAGGATAACCCAGGATCTAGCTGTTTCTACATTAAGGGGATCAAAGAGCTTGGAATATGATATTCCAGAAGTCAAAAGAGCTAGGATTAAAACCAAGAATCTATAGTCATTCAATGAGGTGGAGGACTTTCAAGCATCCTTGATGAAAAAAAAACAGAGTTGAATAGAAAATTTGACATTCAAATACAAGAAGCAAGAAAAGCATGAGAAGGTAAACCGGGAAAAGAAATCATAAGGAACTTATCAATCGAACAATTTACATGCCTAGATGAAAAAACAATAACTGTAACTTACGAAACTTTTCTCAATATGAGGATAGTTGAAGGGGATATAAATGTATATGTGTATATACATATATATATGTATACATATATATGTCTATATAGGAGGGTATGTGTGTGTATGAATATATATGTGAGTGTGTGTATATATGTGTACAGGTATACATAGGCAGAGGGCACAGTATCAGTTGAATAGGAAGAGATGATATTTAAAAGGTGAAACTGAGAGGTGAGAGAGGAATATAATGAGAAGAGATGGGGAGAGACAGAATGGGGCTAATCATCTCATATAGAAGAGGCAAGGGA